>JBAGKO010187765.1:0-15447 GCA_037177275.1 Acacia concinna
CAAAAAATAATAAGTAAGAAAGAATATAATGATAACACAAGTAAGATAGATTTATAATTTAAATAAGAACAAGCCACACATTCAATTAATAAGGAAAAGAAGAAGAAGAAGAATGCATCATCCTAATTTTAAATACCAAAATATCACAGCAACTTTAAGTTAAAAATAATAATAATAAGAAAGAGAAGTACAGTAACAAAAATAAAGTAAATAATTTAAAGAATAATAAATATATATGTTCTAAAATTTAAACTTGCATAACAAATTTATTAGAGAAAAGAGTTTATAAAACATACCGCAAACTAGAGTAACAAATATATGAGATGAGAAAATACTAATAAGTGAGTAATAGACTTATTAGAGGAGGAAAAGCTGAGGTTTTAAATCATAGTAAGTTGTTGAAAAAAGTTGAAAAATTTGTTACGAGAATCTTGGAGAGAGAAATTTAGAAAAGATCAAGGAGGGTAAATCGGAGAAATTTTAGTTGACGAAGTTTAATCGGGATTTTTCAAACGTATAAGCGACACTCCTATCACTTATCCTCAAATCACGGTACGGGAGTCAAATCACGATTAATCACGATTTATCGGGTTTTTTAAAAATTACCCAAACAAGACAATCATGATTTTTAAGTACTTTTTTCGCCTCAATCGTGATTTCACCGCTTAACCAAACATGCACTTAATATCTTATAAAAATATCATTATATTTTATTTTAAAGATATAATTTTTTATACAAGATACAACTAAATTTAAATTGTTAAAATAATTTTTGTATATTTTAAATAAATATAACAACGTTTTTATAAGATATTAAATCTAAACCGTTGAAATCTTGATATAAAGGTGAACAAGAGAAAAAGATGGAAAAAGATGGGAATGAGAAAAGGAGAGAAGCCAGCTCTCTTCTTTATTGGTAAGGGTGGACTAGCCTAGCCTGTTTGAACTTAGTAGCAGGATCAGGCCTATTAGTAGGCTTTATTTATTTAAAAGGCTAGATTCAGGCCTGTGGATAAGCTTGTTAAGTCTGTCAGGCTGAGCCTGTTATAAATATAAAATATTATAAAAAAATATGTAAAAAGTAAATAGTAAATATATCAACTTATTTTTTTTAGATATAATTATCATTATGAAATATTTATGGTATGATAAAGAGGTTTTAACATATAATTAGATGCGTAATAAGAATTTATTTAAAGGGTTAAGGTGCAAAAATACACATGTGATATTTGTCAAAGTGGGTCTAGCACCGTGGCTTTTTTGTGTGTGCAAAAGTAGACATATGGTAACAAAAGTAGGGCAAAAATGCACATTGACCATTAAGTTTGACTTTTTTCATTTTTAAAACTTATGTGGATAAAGACTCAACTAAGGTTCTAGCTCAGGTGGCAGTGAATAAAAAGAAAAAATAAAAACAACTGCTTAACTTATTTTAAAGAAATAGAAAACTGCTTAACTTGTTTGAAGCTGGACATAGAAAATTGTCACATTAGAGTGATTTATAGATAATAAATGAATATCAGTCGGTAGATGTGGATTGTTTTTGTTTTTGTTTTTTTTATCCACTGCCACTTGGTCTAAAACATTAGCTAAGTTATCATCCACATAAGCATTAAAAATAAAAAAAGTCAAATTTAACGGTTAAATTCAAACTTAACAGTCAATGTGCATAATTACCCCACTTTTGTAACCACATTTGTACCTTTTCACCAAAAAAAGCAATTGGTGCCGGACGCACTTTGACAAATATCACATGTGTATTTTTACACCTCAACCCTTATTTAAATTATGATTTATAAGAGTCAAAGAAATTAGTATTAAAAATATACTATAAATAAAATAATTATAATAAAGAGTAAAAGATAAAAAGTAATAAAAGAAAATGTGTCAAAAACTAAAAATAAAAGATAAAAAAAATATTGAATTTTGAAAAAAAAATGTAATTAAAAAATAAATATTAAAAAAAAAGAAGGTCTATTAATAGAGTTTTAGGCCAGGCTCAAGCCTGAAAAATGACCTTTAACAGGTCATAGGCCGGCTCAGGCTTGATTATCACAAAACAAGCCTGGCCTATTAAGGACAAAGCCTAACATGTTCCCACCCCATTGGAAAGAAAGTCACTTCTTGTCAATTAGGTGTTTGGATTGTTAAAAAAGTTGCTGAATTTTTCAAAATAAATAACTTATTATTCATATTAAGTCACTACTCCAACCTCAAATATAAACACAAGTTACTTCTCATACCTTTAACAAGTTACTTTTTTTACCTTCAATTTAAACACAAGTCACTTCTTATAAATAATCTTTTTTTTTTTGTAACTTCTGATAAGTCACTTATTATAAAAGTAACTTTTTATCACCTCCAATCCAAGTGGCCCCATACTCTTTCAACGGTTTTTTTTTGCCAACGCTATTTTACCTATTTGTCTATATAAAAAACTCAACATACCTATTTGTTTTTATATATTTTAACAATATTTTTTTGTCTTTTTCTCAAAAAGTTATTACTAGTATTATTTTTGTGCTTATTTATAGGCTAACTCACTCTTTTCTTTTATTTTCAATCTTATAATATATATAGGGGAAAAAAAGGCCTTTTGAATTTCAAAATTTAAGATTAATCTTCTTGCCTACGAAAGTATAGGTGTTAACTTAAGGGTGTGATAATGGACAACTCATTTTAATACGAAATCACTTATATAAAGTTATAATGTTCAGATGCTACCTTCATTCCTAATTATAAGATTTGGTTTTGTTTTTGAAAAAGTTAAAGAAGTAAAATAAGTTATTTAATCATATTATATGTTGTGTTTTGTTATATTATATATCAGTTTATAAATAAAACAAAATATTTTAAAGAAAAACGATAAATTTTAACTTTTTAAAGTAATATAATTAACTTTATTAAAATTATAGAAAAATCGATTGGATCCTATAATTAAGACTTAATGAAGTATTTTCTAGTCTTTTCCCTTTCTACCTATCTATCTTATATTCTTGAATTTATGAGGATTTATTGTTGTTTTTAAATTGTAAAAAATGACCTATATGATTGGAGAATTTAACATAATAAAAGAAAACCTTACCTAACTACTTTTTTATTGAAATCTAATAATACCCGAGTTATTTATTTTGATAAAATAGTTGGTTCTATTGTTGATTATAAAGTAATTAGATGTTTTTTCTCGCTTGCAGAGTTAATTAGATCTTGGATTAGTCCTTGGCCTATCGGGCTGAGGGATACCTTGCGTAAGCAAAAAAAAAAAAAAAGAGTTAATTAGATCTTATTGTGAAAGAGGTAAAAAAACATTCAAAACAACAACTCTATGGCTATTTGGGCCAGTAGGCAACCAAGCCAGATAAGTACGGGCTGGACACCCAAATTGATTCAAACCAGATAGATTTGACTTAACAATCAATGTCGTGAGTCTATGAGGTTGAGTTTGACCTAATAGAAACAAGTCTAACCTAATAGAAACCGGATTTGACTTAATGAAAATCAGCTTTGACTTAGTGAAAATTGACAGGTCTAACTTGGTAGAAATTCACTGCAGGAAGCACTCTATCAAACCATCTCAAAGAGATCTCATATTTAAGAAAATCAAAGCTACCACACCATATCCCAAGAATATAACAAAAAGAATATCGATGCAATCGTCATATATAGAAAGCAAATATATTATGACTTTTATTGATCAAACGCCATACATATTATTTGCAACTATTAGTTTGAAATAATCTTCATTTATGCACTTTTAAAAACTGTAATCTGAACCATATTTTCATGATTTCAAACTTCCTTCTTCTCTACACTCTCGTCCAACACCTTCCACTAATATTTTCTAGCACCGCCATCGTTATTTCCCTATCCTGTGTCCAAAATGGCAATTCTACTCCTTGTATTTGTGACGGACTATGAACTTTGCAAGTTTTATAGAGAATCATAAAAAGATGAGAAATTTCTGACCTCAAGTGGAGTTTATTATTCAAAAGTGACCGTTTGTTGCTTTGTTCATGGTTAAGGGTGGGAAATTTTTGGCCTTAAGTGGAGGGGTGGATTAAAGTTTCATTTTTTATATGCTGAAGTATATTCTATAACAATCATTTAACCATTGTAATTTCTTTTTGTAGGTAAACAATAATAGATGTTTGGGAGATGATGTTGATGAATTGTTTGGGGAGGATTACGAATTAGCACCAGAGAGGGACTGTAACATCCTGGACTCATAGTTAATTGTAGTTTAAGTTTTGTTCAACAAAAAGAAGAATAAATTAAATGGAAAGAAGAAGAAGAAGAATGTATCAAAAAGAAGAAGAAGAAGAATCAAGGGAAAAAATGAATAAAATACCTTCTCAAAATAATTATTCTAAAAATATGGGCATTTATGTGTAAATGTATCTTATTATTAGAGTAAATAAAAAAACAAACAAAAGATGTCATCCAATTGTATTATGTTATTATTATTATTTTTATATGAAAAATATTAGGAAAAATTGCGGTAAGGTCCCGAGTAAGGGAATATAAGTCAAAGAGGTTCCGTGAAATCAACAAATTGCAGTAAGGACTATTGGGACTTGTTTGTCATTTATTTCAATTATCCATTTACCCAAATATCCTTAGTGTTTAGGTAGCTCCTGTGGTTGTCAATGACAGCCCCTGTTGTTGTCAATGCCACAACCCTTGTGAGTGTCAATACCAACCCTTGTGGGTGTCAACGACTGCATATGTGGGTGTCAATGATAGCTCATGTGATTGTCAATGCCTGCCCTTTGCGTGTCAATGCTTGCCCTTGTGAGTGTCAATGTCATGCTTCAAACCGTTAAACTAAAGGGGCTGTCATTGACACCTACAAGGGCAGGCATTTACAATCACATTGTCATTGATAACCACATGGGCAACTATTGACACTTATAGGGGCTTCTATTGACAATGATAGGGGCTGTCATTGACAACCACATGGACTACCATTGACAACCACAGGGATTGCCTAAACACTAAGAGCATTTGGGTAAATAGATAATTGGAATAAACAACAAAAAAGTTTTAAAGGCCCTCACTACAATTTGTTGATTTCACGGGGCCTCTTTAACATATATTCCTTTACTCATAACCTTATCACAATTTTCTCAAAATACTATTTTAATGGTTGTCATGCCCTAGATATTTTCACATATATAAACCACTTATTCTCGCTCTTCTCAAACTCAATATGCGTCTACTTATATCAAGTTCTTTCTCTGTCCTTTTTTCTCTCTACTCGTGTGTTCCCTTCTGCCTTCAACGCAAGAAATTGTCTTGTCAATCTTTTTTTTTTTGGAAAAATTGTGTAAAGGTCCCGAGATAGAAAAAATTACTGTTAAGTCTTAATTAACAACCGCATATGTTGCCATGGGGTTGTTATTAACAACCCCTGGGGCATCATTAATAGCTCTCTAGGACCTGATAGTAATTTTTTTCTTTCTCGGGACCTCTTTGACGTAAATTCCCTTACTCGGGACCTTAACGCAATTTTCCCCTTGTGTTTGTTTTTACTGCCTCATCCTTACTAATATTTAAATATGCTTGTCTTATCAATCTATTCTCTTTTCTTCTTTTCCTCTTATACTTGTGTAGGCTCCCACCGACTCCCTTCTATCCTTCTTTTTAATGTTGGTGTTGGTGTCTCTTCATGTGCAATTTATTTATTATTTCCTCTTTACCTCTACAAACATGTATGGCTCTTGATAAATGTAACAGGAATTCCTTATGGGGGAGTTCAGATGAACATTGTAGAGTCCATCTTGTTGCATGTGATACTGTATGTCAACTGAAGAAGCATGTTGGCTTAGTATACGAGCTGCCAGTAAACAGAATAAATCTTTTATGATGAAATTAGGCTAGAATCTGGTTAGATGTATAAGTGATTTCTGGGTCCATGTTGTGCGAGATAAGTATCGTTGTGGCTCAAACTTACTCCCTTCTTCTAATCCCTAGATTCATGGATCTAATGTATGGTCGGGCATTAAGAAACACTGGAACACTCTTAGGGAGGGAATTGAAGTCTTACAAGTAAGGCATGACAAATGGAGATGGTCAAAAGATGGACTTTTTAGTGTTAAATCTACATACGCTTCTTTAGTGGATGGCACGACACATCATGATCCTATATAGGGTCAGATTTGGAAGCTCAAAGTTCTAGAGCGTTGTCATATGTTTACTTGGTTAACTGCATATGGAAGGCTCCTAACAAATGTCGAAAGAGGTAGGAGATGGATAACTGATTCTATGGCATGTCCTGTGTGCAATGGAAATGATGAATCCTTGTTGCATGTACTTTGTGATTGTTCACATATGAGACAACTTTGGAAGGAATTAGTTCTTGCACTAACTAGAAGTACGGTTTTCTCACTAGACTTCCAAGAGTGGTTTCGCTCGAATATTTTGTTTAGAGGTAACAAAAGCAGTGATGAATGGTGATATGTGTTTACTATTACTTGCTGGTGGCTTTAGAAATGGCAAAATTTATTTGTATTTGAACAAAAGAGGATTTCAAATCATACGACTATTGCTAGCATTAGAGCTATGGTTATGAGTATTCGAGAGACCATGGCGAAATTCCAAAAAGGAAGATTGTTGGCTACTAATTCTTCTTCTACTACTCACTGTTGGAGTCCTTTGGAACAAGGGTAGGTAAAACTGAATGTCGACGGAGCTTTTTCTCATATATCCTAGACTTCTCCATGTGGTGGTCTCCTTTGGGATGCAAATGATATATTCATTTAGGGGTTTATGTGCAATATGTCTGACGGGGATGCATTAACTGCTGAAGTGTGGGGATGTTGGCATGGACTTAGGATGGCTTGTGATTTGGGTTTTAGACAAATCATGCTAGATTCTGACTAAATGGAGATTCTCAAGCTACTCACTCAGAATATTAATGAGGAGCATAAAGATTATGCTCTTGTCACTCAAGTTAAACATCTGTTAACTTGGGATTGGATTGTTGATCTTCGGTATGTAAGTCGAGAGATAAATTATGTTGCGGATTATCTTGCTAAGGAAGGACTCGCTTGTTTGCCAAGTTTTCATTCGATTTTATCGGCTTCTCCAAAGCTGGTTAGAGTTATGGATTTAGATAATGGGTAGCCTGTAATGGTTTCTCTTTTGTTTATGAAAAATATATTTAGTTATTATTTGTCCCTCATCCCTCATACCTCTTCCTCTTGATTTATACTACTATAGGCATTGTTTCTAAAGGTGTGCCTAAATCCTCTATAACCCCACCTTGTAACATTTTGTGTGTATTTTATTTAAATGTTTTTTTTTCAAATTTCCCTACTTTCTAGTAGACTCTATGGTGAACCAACATTTTTTCCATTTCATTAATTGAATCTCATGTGTTAGTCTTATTGGTGTGGTGGGCACCCTTAAATTTTTGACTTTTTGGGGTTTTTTGGTTCCATTATTGCTTTTCATGTAAAGTCTTTTATATTTATATCCATACAATTTTTCTTAACCCACAATACATAATTTTGAGCTTTACGTGTGTATGTAGAGTGGGATCAAGTTTCCTAGGATAGGCGGGGAAAGCTTTTCTTGATCTGATCTAGACGGTCCATATTTTTTTTCACTTTTTTATTTTTTTAAAAAAATATTTGAATGGATAGATAATATAAAATAAAGATAATTTTTTAATTTTCACTTTGTCAAAAAATATTTTTTATGTAAAAATATCACTTTTAAAAAATATTAAATCTATATGGTCCAAATCTGAAAGAGCTCACCCTGCCTATCCCTGCCTATCCATGGATAGGTAGGGAAACTAGACCATGTAGAGTGTAGACCCATGTAATGTACTCATTTATTTATTCTTTCACTTTTCTCTTTCTTGTTGTTAGTGTGGGTGTGTGTATTAAAAGAAAACTCTTCCTGCTGACTAATAGCCACTACCTTGTCTCTGTGTTGATTTTTGTTTGTATTCACTCTTTATTTTATATTGTTGGTGGGTTTATTAATGTCCGTTTGTTTACTCACAAAACCTTAATTTTAAAGTTGTTTTACTGAGACAAAACTATTCTCACATACTTACCTTATAATACGTAAAATCTATTCTTAAAAACTAATCCAAACAGACTTACTAGCTTCATATTCATAATCAGTTAAACTCATCAATCTACCACGTTGTTGCTTTCTATTTTTATCTTCTTTTTCTACCCATCTAACTAAACCATGCCTCTTTTTATATGCTTACCACGCACAAAGTCTTCATGTTTGAAAGATATTGCTATAAAATTAGATTTTACATTTAAAGATAAATACGTTGTAACTAATTAACATGTATTTATATAATATTAATTTTTAGGGGTAGATTAAGGTTAGAGCAATATTAGAATAATTATAAAATAGCTTAGAGTAAAACATTAATAGAAATTGAATTTATATTTTGTAGACTCTTATTGAGAGTAACATTTGTGTGCTTACCTGGGTGCTAGGGAGCAACAATCATATATTTGTGAATTGTATGTAATTAAATTATGAGTGACTTTTTTTTTTTTTTGAAAAATGGATTGAATTATATGTATATGTGTATTTATTTTAAATTATCAAGTAAGTGATGTTATAAGTGTATATAATTGTAATTCATTTTTATTCACTTGGTAAATATATTAATTAGAGTTAATGCATAGTGATACTTGATATAAATGGAAGTATGAATAATTGTACCTTGTCTTAACGAGATTATACATATTGGTGATTGAATATATTTGTCATGGCGGTTGCATTTGTGATAGGTTGGAGTGAGAAGGACTTCATATATTGAGATCTTTTACCATGTGGTATACTACTGCTCGGTGCACAATAGATGACACTTATTAGTGCCCTTTCTTCCATGCTTTCCTTTGGCCAGGATTTGTATTGGAGTTGGGGACATGGGGCATCTCCTTAGTTTTGTTGTTTTAAAGAAAGGAGTCATAGTCCATACTTGAGCTTTATACCTTTAGACGAGTGTATCTTAAAAATTAGTGAGCTTGGGCAATCCAATTAAATGGATAAGTCACTATTGAATTATGTGTTAGCCTATGGTTTTAGTCCACGAAATAAAGGGTGAGCGGTGATATAAAGGAGGTTGCATATTGCATAATTATATTATATGTTGTGATGAAAATTAAGACCTGATAATGATGATTGAATTTGAAATTGTTTTGTATGAGAGTCATGATATATGCAAATATATTGTAATCAGCTCCTTCTTTTAAATCATATGTAGTTTGCTTGTGTGTGGTAGAAACTTTCAGTAGTTACTGAGATTGTAGCATCTCATCTCTTTATATAAATATATTTTAGGTGATTGATCTAGTAGGGAGCAAGGAAAGACACTTATAGAGTTGGCCATTATAGCTCTTTTATACTCCTAGAGCATATGTTTTGTTAATTTATTTGACATGAACTTAAGACTTCCACATTATATTTTTATTCACTAAACTATTTTGAGGATTTCATTTGAAACTTTGTGTGGCATATATTTGAACTCAACATTTATTTTGATGTTCAGTATCCTTACTGGTTATATTCGAGATATTTTGTTAATATTTAGTCTGTTAGAATTAAGGTGATACAGGGATTCTGGCATGGATGTTGTGTTTGAAACACGTGCTTAACATGATTGTTGGACATCTAATAAGTGGATTTTTGAAACAAAAAAATAATTTTGTTCCTCTGTCCACTTGTTATAGCTCCAAGAATCATTTCGTGCTTGTGTTTCAAACACAAGATCCATACCAGAGTTCTCTCTGGTGATAATTCATAATCATCCACCAACAATTATTCAACATCGTCTCCCAAACATTCATCATTGTTTACGTACAAAAAGAAATTGTAATAATGAAATGATTCTTACAGAATATCACTTTTTTATCTGCGATTGTTTATATAAAAACTATCATATATAATAATATATGTCAAGTTTTGAAAAACAATTGTCATGTATTTGTCTTCAATATATGACAGTTTATAATAAAAACTATCATATATATGTAACTCAATATATGAGGTTGAGAATCACTATGTATAGGCAAAAAAACTATTATATATAGACAATTTTTTAGTAGTGTAAACAAGTTTAGGGTGCAGGGACCTCTCATTATGTAGTGGATGTTTGTCTAACCTTATTAAAATCTTGCAATACCTATTATCAATTTTATTTGGAATAATTTTATTTTCATTGATTCTTGTGACCATTACTATGCGGCCCTACTCTCTCTCTCTCTCTATATATAACAGAAGAGGACAAAAATTTACTTTGTAGGTTAAGGGGCAATTTTGCCTCGAAAGTTTTATAATAGAGCAATTTTCACCGTTGGTTAATTTTGATAGTTAGTTGATCAAATATGGTAAATTAACCATCCATGTGTCATTTCTATTATTTTTTGGTTAAGGTGTGAATTTGCCATAGAAGCTTATATATCATTTACTTCATTTTTTAAAATTAGATTTAAAACTTTCAAGTTAATTTGCACTTTAATAAAAAATAACTGAATGATAAGTGAATTATTAAATTAACATATTTGGTCAATTAACCATTAAAATTAAATGAGATAATGCTAAGGGCAAAATTGCCCTCCAAAAAACTTGTAAAGCAAAAATGCTCCTTAACTCTATTTTATATTCGAACAATTGATACTTAATACTTACTAGTGGAAAAATAATTATTTAATGAGTATTAATTAATGAATAATGTTAGTATATTGGTAAAAACTCAAAGTACATCTGAAATTTGATGATCAAATAAGTCGTTAAATTTATTGGGGATTAAAATGATTAAATAATACATTAAAAATAATGAGGTATTTCATGATTTTAATAATACATTATTAAATAAAACAGAAAAAAATTAGTCAGTTTTTCGCAAATTTTGAATTCTTTACCTATTTATTATCAATTACTACATCTTATTATCTATCTATTATATATTATTGATATGATTTTTACACTTTTATTTTTTATGTCCTTCCATATCATTAAATTTCTAAATTAGTAAACAAAATCAACATTTAATATTTTAACAGAAAGTAATAAATATTATCTTTATTGATAAATGAATAAAGGTGCGCTCAGTGCCTTAAATTATTTTCTGAGTTGCAATTAACACTCTAAAATATTTAAGAGTGTAATTATCACCTTGATGTATTTAAATGAGTGCAATTAGCACTAGCATTGGGAAATCAGGCTGGCTCGCAAGTTGTGGGCCAGCCTGTCACACCCCTCTTTTAATTCAATATAAATCAGAGTTATTATGTGCGGTTTAAATGGCGACTAGTAATGGCATAAATATGCGAGTAGAAATCATATAAATAAATTGTACTGATATAAATAGTGCTCAAGTACATTATAGGCAACTCACATGCTCTTTATAGAATATAAATATCACGTCATCAAAAGAGCGATGCCAAATTGGGCTACTTAACCAGAAGTATTCTCTAATTCCTACACTGGGTCCATACTCTCTATATTCAGTTGCTACATCCTTTCCCTGAAAATTGTCAACTCTAGCCGGATAAATTAAATTTTCATAGAAAGGGTGAGATTCTAAAGAATCCATGTAGTAACTCCTAATCAATCATAAATATATGAAAGCTATACATGTAATACATCACATAATGCAACAGAACATCTATGTCACAACATCTCATATCAACACCTTAGTCTTGCTTGGCTAGGTACAATACACTTTACATGCATATTACTGGTATATCTCATCTTAACTGGGTTCCACACGGGCCATACTTGTGCTTTCGCATGGGTGGTGCTTGTGCTTTTCCCACACCACAATTAGATATGAAATCGACAATTCATATCACAAAACATGGCAACATGTAAACAATAACATAAAGTATGAATGTTAGAGCTACCACCTGGATGCCTTTCCAACTGCTTGTCTTTCCTTTCTCAGTTCCCCAATGTTCCGGGTGAAGATTAAATGCTATAATTCCAAATGCATAACAATGAGTTACCACTCATTCAATCTTCATTGATAATCTCACATAATTAATTATTTTTATCCAAAAAGCATAATTACAAAATTGCGTTTAGGGTACCCGTCTCTTTCCTTTTCTACCCGTTGTACTTACACCGTTTCAAAAATTATGACCCAGGCTATCCTTACACAATTTCACGTCCTGAATTCATTTTTGGGCTCATAATTCCCAAAATCACTCTCTTTCCCCATGTTCCTACATTGATCCAAAATTGACCAATTTTGTCAAAATTGTCATTTTCTATCCTAATACTTCCAAACTTGTTTTCTCACCTTTAACCCACACAATTTTTCATTTTAAACATATTGGAAGCATCAAATGAGCCAAAATCAAGCTCTAACACCTAAAAATAGGGTATGGATGAAACATGGTTGAAGTTTAGCAAATTATACTTTAAGGTTCCTTTCAACAAAACATCCTTCTTACACTCTTATCTACTTGTTTAAACCATCTAATTCATATTCCTCATAATTCATAGAAATTTGGGAAGGACCTCCCTATTAGGGTTCATGCTTTCCAAATTACAAATTCAGCCTAGAACAACCAATATACAACAACAATAACCAACAATGACTTCAAATCATCAAGAATCAACAAGAGATACTAGGTTTTTGAAGGTACCTATTGTGTTCTTGTCTTCTCCTCTCCAACCGAACCCTAATAGCTCTCTTCCCCTTGATTTCTTCTTGCTAAACATAAATACAAGAAGTCCATACCATTAGAAGAGATTAGAGGCCAAGATTCAAGAAGAAAGTGAAAGATTGAAGCTTAAATCACCTTGTTTGCCTAAGATTTCCCTTCCCATCCTTCTCTTCTCTATCCTTCATTTTTTTGTCCACTTCCTCATTTCAGCTCCCTCTCTCTTTGTGTTGGCCGAACATGTGGCCTGTATAGTGGCTTTTTATTCTCTTAATTCAATTGAATAATGACTTTAAATCCACCTCCTTTTTAAAGTAATAGTATTCTATCATGTGCATATCTTTTCCTTCTTCTTCTTTTTTAATTGTTTTTCCTTCACTCCTTGGCTGCCCAAATTGAAAAGAATGGGGGCAGATTATCCCAATATATATGCCTCTCACATATGTTTAATTACCTTATTTTGTTAAAGAAATTACTAGCCCTTTTTGTTGACTTTAGAACCTTCATATTTATCTTGTAAGACTTGATCTTGACCCTTCATTTTGGCTTCTCCATATTGTCCTTGAGATCACCCTTATTCTTCCATTTTTATCCTTGTATTAACAAAAATTTACCAATATACCATTACATTTTAATTATGGTAAAAACGAAATTTGCATAAATATTTTTTTGCTTACAAAATTTTCTCATATATTTGAAAATTCATAACTAATGCTACAAATATCCAATTGATGTGATTCCAAAAGCTATGTGACCCTTGTTGAATTTAATTTAAGAGAAAAATATTTCCTTTACACAATTAGAATAAGAACATTCCCAGAAAATTCATGTTTATACACTGCTCTAGAAGCTGACAAATTTCACTGGGCAAACTTCAAAACTCCAAATCTCTTAATATATACATCCAAAAAAAATGTAAATGACATATCAAATTAAAGCTTTACATGTCTAATTTTAAACTGAAAAGTTTCATAATTTTTGGATATCATTAGCCTAGGGCAAAATGATGCATAATAGAACTACCTCCTGTAACTTTCTAGAAATAAACCAAAACTAACTTTGGCTATGATTCTTACACCAAAATCTACCATTTGAAAGAGCAAGAGAATCACCCAAGAGGGGGGTGAATTGGGTGTTTAAAAATTTTTCTCTTAAAATTCAAGACCACAAGAGTTTATACTGGTTCGGTCAAACTCCTGACCTACGTCCAGCTCTCAGTCACCACTGAGTTCAACTATTTTTCCAAGATTAACACGGGCTCTTGGTGCCTCAGTACAGACTCGATTAACTCTTAAAGATCACTCCCCCTTACAAAGCTTAATCCAAGTCCCCTACTCAAGGTTCCCAACCAACCTTGAGTATCTTATAAGTGTGTAGTTGAATACAATTAATACTCTCTCAAAAGAGTTGAATAATAATAACTGAAGCTCACTCAAGTATTAATGTTTAAATAAATCTAACAGACTCAAGAATTTATGACTCGTAATAATGCCACTTTTGTTTTCAGATCATTCGGTGGTTGGTGTCATTAAGAGTCTCGTATTTATAGTCTGTGAGAGTTTTAACCATTGATTCATCCGTTAGACTCTGAAATGTAGTCGTTGTCATTCACCATGCTTGTGGTCAGAGTTTGTTGAAGAGCAATCCTTCTTGGTCATAAGATTATCCGTTGAGGTTGGTGACGGAAGGAAGATGAAGATTTTAGCCATATTAGGTAAGTTGCATCTAATGCTTTGACACAATCTTCACTTTATTGATTTGTTCTCCAAATGTCTCTAAGTGATTCATAACCTGTTCTTTGTCACTAAATAGATTATTAGCAAAGGTTGGAATCAAGTGGGTATTAATAAAATGTATACTAGAATGATTTGAAGAATGACGCTACGATGCTCTGTTTTTCTGGAAAAACAAACATTTAAAATTTCCTTGAGGTTTAATGAAATCCTTGAGTATGTAAGCCTATGTAGTTGGTTCACTTGAGGAGCAAGGTCTTTCCTTAAGGTTGGTGTTTTCAAAAGTAGAGTTCATGTTAGGCTTATATCCTTGAGGTTGATTTCATTCCTTGAGGATTCTTGATTTTTAAATACATAAAAACTAGAGCATAAGTTAAGAGTACAAACCATCCTTGAGGGTAGAGAGTTTACTTGAGAAACTTTACCCTTTTAATAAGTCAAGAATATACTGCAAGGTTGAGAGCTAGCCTGGGAGGGAACAAAGTTTTACTCGTTTCCTTGAGGGTAGGACGTTTCTCAAGGATACCTTCTACTAGCCAAGTTGTCCAGGTTTGACTTACCTTGATCAGGTTCGACTCAGCCTGGCCAGGTTTGAAGGTTTCCTTATAGATGGGCCAAGTAGCTCGTTTCCTCGAGGGTATACCCCTTTCCTTGAGGATACCAGGTAGGTCAGGTTTGACTTCCCTGGCCAGGTTCTTCTTCAGCCTTGCAGGTGTTCAATTTACCTCGTTTCCTTGAGGACACACACCTTTCCTTGAGGTTTTGACATACTGGCCAGGTTGGACTTTGCCTGGCCAGGTTCTCATTCTGTCTTTCTTTATTGAACACTTAGGCTTTCCAAGCCCCGAGTCCTCGAGGGTAGAGTCTTTCCTAGAGGGTGTCACACCATTTGATCTTACTGCCAGGTTTTTATCAAAAACTGGATGTTGTAGCTAGTTGAGCCAGGAACCTGGCCTTTGTGCTAAGGCAAAATATCCTCAAAGGTGACCCTCTTCCTCGAGGTCACAATACAAGAAAGGTTTCTGTTATGTTTAAACATATTTTCTTTTTCTTGAACCAAG
>JBAGKO010187803.1:0-15442 GCA_037177275.1 Acacia concinna
GCTTAAACGGGCAAGCTGAAGGGCTCAGCATGTTTTGACGACTCTACTCTAAATATTTAAAACCTTGAAAGATGACTTAAATTTGGTAAATAATAAATGAGGGGCATTAACTAAAACTTAATAGAGAATGACTAAAACGCAATAGAGAATTGCTAAAATTGACTAATTTTCTGCCCCTCATTTGTTATTTACCAAATTTGAGTCATCTTTCAAGGTTTTTAATATTTATGAGATATTTATTTATCTTTTTCCCTTATTTAAAAACATATGTTATGCATGTTGCCTATAAAATAATTATTTAATCATAACATACGAGTATTTTTATGTATCATTGGACTATATACTCCTTTTGGTATTTATTATATTAAAGCACTAACTACCAAGTGCACTTGGTCCTTTCTATAAAGCACATACTTATTTCTAAGAAGCATTAAATATTTTTTTAAGTCTGCCCATATTTAATAAAGGTAATGGGAAAGAGTAAAAATTAAGATAGTATTATATTTTAGCGTTATTAGTAGGTAATATTGAAAATTACTTACATTTTTGGACAAATTTATTTTTTAAAATTGTTTTTATTGATTTATGAGAATTGTTTTCCAATGCCTTATAATAAAGACATAAGGAAATATCAATTCATAAGTGAGGCAAACTAGTACTTAGAAAAACAATAAATATAAATTTTACATTATTTAACTTCTTTAAATTTTGAAAAAATTTAAATGAGTCTTGTGTTAAATATGGGAGATAGTTACCTTTTTGCCAAAGTATATACAAATAGTCCATAGAATCTAAGTTTAACTTATGTGGAGTTACGGTTATCATTGATATAGTGATATCTGTTCTTTTCTTTTTTTCCTTCTAAGATTTTTCCCCAGAATTCATCTGGTTCAAACTTGTTCATTTTTGCTAAGATTCGTGCATTAACCATTGCACGTATTACAACATATAGTCATGAAAATTAGCAAGTTTTCCTCATGGTGTATTTGAGAGGCGGTTGAAGGGGTTGGGGAAGATTGTTAAGTTGCTTAAAAAAATTGGAGGAGGTCCCTATATAGTTCATTAATTTGAGAGTTACTTTTTGACGGGAGACAAATTTATGATTAAGTTTTAAAGATAGATGAAACGCCTTGTACACCAAATGATTTTTTTTTAAAAAAAAAGGATAAAAATCTTACTAGTATTAATTAATTTCATTTTTATAGGATATTCTCATTGTTAACTGTCTTTTTCTCAATGCGCCTTTTTTATTTTGATGGAATATATATGGGTTCGATATCAAAGAATATAAGGTGTAAAGAATTTCTGTTGGGAGCTTTCTCTCCTGTAGCACCTTAAAGTGGTGGTTACCTTTCAGGCCTATTTGATTGGGGGCGCCTGGACTAGTTGGTTCGCGGGCTCACCAGATCCGAGAGCTCAGGTTACGACCAGATACCAGAACTTGGTGGGTTCGTAGAGCAAAGGTCTACTATAAGAAAAGAAAAGAAAGAAAAGGAATATATATGGGATATTTATTTAGCATGATATAAGACTTTTAAAAGTAACTGAACGTCACAAAAAAAGTAATTGAAATTGGAGTTATTAAAAAACAGTTGTACAATTAAATAAAAATTGAAAAAGAGATTAAATACAGGTTTCAAGAGTATGTTTGACTGATATAATTATTTATCCCTCTTCCATGTCTGAAACTTGTGAGTGTCGTGAAGGGACAGGCTTTGAGTTTAATAGAGAAAACTAAAATCTGTATGACTGGTAAAAATGTAGCTGTTCTGATTCCCAACACTCTGTCTTGATGTGGATTGTTCGATGAGAGCGACGATGAGGATCGGGTGCTCACCTTAAAAGATGAGTAAGATGCTGAACCATCACTTCCTTCTTTCGACTATCATATTCTAGCCACTCATCATTCTTTGAATACCATCGCACCCTTATATTTATCAGTCATCACTGACCTCAGAAACATCGAAGCTAACGTATTCAGTGACGATCACAAAATCCCGTTTTACTCACACGTGTCTGATACGTGGAAACAGTACATCTCTTCCTCTTCTATATACACACACATTCGAATCAGTGATGTGAAACGCTGAAATCCATTCTCTGTCACACACACAAACACACACTCTTCGATCACTACAACGGCCGCACCACGCATGCCTCGCGTTAAGCTTGGAAGCCAAGGCTTTGAGGTAATTTTTTTTCACTGGTCTCTTGGTATCATCATATAAATGCAAATTTATTTCCCTTTCACATATAACCTTGCACCAATTGGTAGGTTTCGAAGTTGGGTTTTGGTTGTATGGGACTAACTGGTGCCTACAATGAACCTCTTCCTGATGAAGCTGGCATCTCTGTTATTAAGCATGCTTTCTCTCGAGGAATCACCTTCTTTGATACTGCCAATATTTATGGAGCCAATCATGCTAATGAGATTCTGGTTGGCAAGGTATTCAGATCGCCACTGGCTTATTAAACATTCTGCCTCAAATGGTTATTAGCAGTTTCTTTCAAATGTGTCAAACTTTAACCTTTTTTGGCCCAGGCCTTGAAGGAGCTGCCTAGAGAAAAAATACAACTAGCAACCAAGTTTGGCATAGAACATTTAGACGTCGGTAATTCCCAAGTCAGGGTCAAGGGTACACCCGAATATGTGCGTTCATGCTGTGAAGCCAGCTTGAAACGCCTGGGTGTAGAATATATTGATCTTTATTATCAACATAGGGTGGACACATCAGTTCCCATAGAAGATACGGTTGGTCATTTTTCCTGCCTCTGTTACAGATGTATGTGTTACAAGTGGTGTACATTTACTAATAATTATGTATTTGATATATTATTATAGGTAGGTGAACTGAAAAAGTTAGTTCAAGAGGGCAAAATCAAGTATATTGGGCTATCAGAAGCCAGTCCTGATACAATTAGGAGAGCACATGCTGTTCATCCCGTCACAGCTCTCCAAATAGAGTGGTCTCTTTGGACCCGTGACATTGAAGAGGAGATTATCCCTCTCTGCAGGTTGGTTCATTCTGTACTTTCTGTCAGCAAGTAATAATATGAATAGCGTCTCTGATAATGAGAGTTGGGGATTTTGTTATATAGAGAGCTCGGTATTGGAATTGTGCCATATAGCCCTCTTGGTCGTGGCTTCTTTGGTGGCCGGGGAGTTTCAGAAACTGTGGCTCCTGTTAGCAACCTGGTGAGCAATATAACTGTGACCAAGTAATTTGAATTTCCTTACATAAAGAACCATGGTTGTCTGATATGAAGTTGCTTCTCTTTTGATACATCAGAAGACACATCCACGCTTCAAAGCAGAGAACTTGGAGAAGAACAAGAAGATATATGAAGGAATAGAAGGCCTAGCTAAGAAGCATCAATGCAGCCCTGCTCAGTTGGCTTTAGCATGGGTACTCCATCAAGGCAATGACGTTGTGCCTATCCCTGGTGAGTCATCTTTAAACTCACTATCTCTTAATAAAGCCATTAATCTGCATAAATCCGCCTAAATCTCTATGCAAACTACAAGTATATAAGGTCTATGTCAGAGTTTTATCTGTGTCAACTATTTGCATATATTGGAGTTATCGTGCTTATTTGTATGGATGTTTGCAGGAACGACAAAGATTAAGAACCTGGAGCAAAATGTGGGTGCCTTGGCAGTGAAACTTTCAGATGAGAAGCTCAAAGAAATTTGTGAGATGGTTCCTATTGATGGAGTGGCCGGTGATCGTTACTATGATAAAATGGACATTTTGAGCTGGAGGGTTGCCAACACACCCCCAAAGATTTCTAGGGTCTCAGTTTGAAGAACTTGAAGGATGCCTACAGTTTGTGTACTGAACGCAATTATATCAGCAAATATAGATGAGCTATTAGTAAGTGCTGCAAAATTCTGTGTGTCATGTCAAACTTTAATGTATTGGAATGATTAAGATGATGAATAATGGCCTCGGCTGGTAGAGGTTGTACGTTGTGAGCAATCAAAATTGGATTTGGCTTCCTATGTTCATATGACCTACTCTATCTCACGACTTTCCTAGAACAGATTTGACTAGTGGATTTTTTTTTTTCTGTTTTTTTTGGGTCAACGATTTGACTAGCAGAAACTACTCAGCAGTGAGTAGAATATTAAAAAAAAGGACTAATCAACTAAAGACTCTGAGCAATTTCAAATATAGATGATGCTAACAATTTTAGGCGGCATGTGAACTTGAAGATTGCAAAGAGGGAAAATGCCTCAGTTTAAGCCATCTATAGCTTGATATGATCCAAGTTCTAATGTGGAATCTCTCTCTGTAAATGTGCGTAAATTGGCTACACACCTTGAGATAGAACAACAATTAATCACTATCCTTAAATTCAACTAGGACGATCCTCCCTTCCTAAAGACAACATCAATAAATCTTAACTTGAGATATTTCGGTTTCTGCAGCATGTGATTGAAAATAGTAAATTAACAATATTTTTTTAAAATTAATATATATGTGTGTATAAAGTACTTACCTATTTTCTATTTATTATTATTATTTGTATTTGGACTCAAAAGTTATCTAAGGAAACAAATAAAATAATATTAGTAGTTTACATCAGAAGATAACCTTTTTCTTTTTCATCTCTGTATGTTTAGCCTTTCGATTATTGTCTCGTGGGTTCTAGGAAGGAGAAGACATGATTGTAGAAGCTGACCAAGGTTTAAAGTCGTAATGTTCACAACTCTAACACCAATACAACTTTCATTTGTCCATGTATATATATAATGTTTTTTCTGGCTAAGCACATATGTCCTGGTATTGAACCCAATCATATTCAACATGCACCTCTTATTGTGGAGATTTGAATATTAATTTATCATGTTACAAGAGATTAGTTCTTTTTGTTAAACCTAACCCTGTTGGTATATATATAAAGGTAAATTTTTACCTTGAAAGTAACCACTTAAGAGTGTTGGATATCTAAAAGTTTTTTATGACCATTTTTGCCCCAGAAGTAACCACTCAGGAGCGTTGGGTATTCAGAAGTTTCTCAAAGACTATTTTTGCCCTGACAAATTTATGTTGGTCGTTATTCAATGTCAAGTTTGACTGTTAAATGATACCATAAGTTGAAACGTTTTGAGAGTAGCTACGTTTTAGGATATTTTCACTGTCTTTGAGATTCAAGCACAATCCAAGAGGGAGAGAAAGGGATTTTGGGAAATATTGTTTTAATATCGGGGATAAACCTTTAGATTGTAAGTTGAGGGAAAAAAATATCTAAAAATTCAGCAAATTGTGATGATTGAATCATATGCGATTTGGATATGAATCTGGACTTTGTTTTGGAGATTGTGATGGTCGAATCATATGCAATTTAAATCATGACGGTATCATTTAATGGTTAAACTTGATATTGACTAACTACCAGGGCAAATTTGCCATAGCAAAAATAGTCCTAAAAAAACTTATAAATACCCAACGCTCTTGGGTGGTTACTTCCAAAACAAAAATGGTTATTTACCCTATATATATAAATGTATTGATGGCACTACTACAGAATTGTGTATATATGACGCTGTATATATCGCGGTTATAGGACACCCACCATATATAGAAAGGCAGGATTTGAATCGGCGCCCCGCCTACTTGTATATAATGTTTTTTTTTCAAAAGAACGCCATAAATGTGAAAAAAATATATAGCAGTTTTTAAAAAACGGCCATATATAAAGATGTGGAAATTGAAGCGCCATATGTCCGTCACATAACCAACCGCCATATATAATTGTACATATTTGACAGCTTTTCCAAAACAACCGCCATATAAATGCCTTTAAAACCCTATTTTAACTATGCTTTATTTCTTATTTAGCAAATTTCATTCATCGCATGCTTTTCTCCACCACAGCCTACTTCCAGCATATCCACTTGGATTTGCTTGTCGTTCGCACTCTTTTGATGTGCATCTACTGTGTCTACCTATCTGCGAACGTGCTAACATGGTAGATCTGGTATGTAGTATAGATATATGGCAGACTTTGTTATTTCGCCGTTGCGCGTGTTGTACAGATTTGCTGTTATTTCTTTAGAAATTTGTTATTTTTGTGGTGAATCACATAAATGATAAATGTGAGAACTTTTTACCCTTAAGTGTAGTTATTATCATTTAGTACTGAAATTTTTTATGAATATCTAATCGATCTGCACATTTTACAGGTTTGGGTATAACGCGCGCTCAACTGTATTTATCATGTGGATTGTCATTGTGCAGTGGGTTGTGCATGTGGTGAATTGCGCATAAAAGTGAGACTTTATTACGTTATTCGAATCCCTATTTTTCTTGCTTGCTGCCCTTATATATTTTGTTTTGCAAGATCAATCGTCATCATTTTAGTTTTACAATTTATTTATTGAGCTCCCCGGATGAATCTTCTATCATTTTAGGACCAATGTATAATATTTCAAATTATGGTTTAATCTAATAAAATCATAAACAGCTACACATTGATCCGTAAAGGACATAATATTTTCTAGAGGCTCAATATAAATGGACTGTAAGATAAAATGATGATAGTTAGTCTTGTAATACAAGAAAGGAAATACTTAGCAGTTGTTCAATAACAACCATCATATGTTGATATATATAGCGATTTTTATTTAACAACTATCATTTATAAGTGACAATATATATGACATTTTTTACTAGAAAACTGTTATATGTAAGTAAATATATGTGACGGTTTTTGAACCACCATATATATATATAAGGCGTTAAAATATATGGCAGATAGAAACCGACATAAATTGACAAACACAACTGTCAAATATAGAGAATTCTGTAATAGTGTGGTACTTTTACAAGCACAAGTCAAGGCAGTTTCAAGGCTGATTATAGATTCTTGGAGAAAGACAATCTAGTCGAGGCCTAACAGAGAACACGTTCATGTTGGCTAAAAACTTAGACTCAGATGTTTGGCAGAATATTGGGCCGAAAAGAATGGTGTTTGGAAGAATAATGGCGATTGTTTATTCGGAATGATATAATTTGAAGGGCTAAGCCCTCAAATTTTACACCCAAAAAAGAAAAACTTATTATGTGCTTGCTTGAGAAACAAAATAAATAACTTATTGCGGAGTACGAAATAAATATATTAAATGGGTCTTTTTTTTACTTCGCAATAAGTCACTTATAAATGACTTATTTTCTATTCTAAACAAGCCCATTAGCCCTTAAATCTCAGGCGAACTGCGGGCCACCAAGCGCACTCCAGCATCACAACCTTTCTAAATCTTAACCTCTAGTTTTAACCATAATAAAAATTCAATTACTCCAACCGGAGGTAAAATGGTGTTCTTTCAAAAAAGTTGGGGTATGTTTTACTTGATAGGTCTTATTTTTATTTGGAAACAATTGTAGTTTACTGTCATTTTTTTGCCATCTAATATAGTTTATTGTCAATACTTAATTAGTAATTATTATTTTTTATTTGATTTCATACCGTGCAATAATGAAACCGTTATAATACTGAAACAAATAAGAAGTTTGGAGGAGGGTGGTGAAAAATTAGGGTAACGTAATTCATCGGATTTGAAATATAAGACTTAGTTAATTATTTTTTGGAGAGAATCTAAGAAAGCTAAATATATTACATAATTATACTATATGTTATGTGTCATTAGATTATATATTATTTATAAGTCATATTAATTAGTTTAAAGAAAAATAGTATATAAATATTTTAAGATAATTTATTTAGATTCTTTAGTCTTTAAAAAACAAGTCAATTAAAGTTTATATTTAAAATTAGATCTAAAAGTAACTAGTAGTGATGTAGAAGGCAGCCACAACATTTATACATTGTTATAAATGGCCAGTGATGCCTCCACAAACAATCACCGACAAATCTATCTGTTGTTTTTAAAAGGAAAGTGAAAATCTTTCTTCAGATAGAGTAAATAGTTTCATTTAATTTTACATTTAATATTTTTGTTAAAAGAAAAAGGGTTTAATTTTCCCTTGAAAGGAATTAAAGATGGGATCTTTTGCTATATGGTTTCCTTCAATCTCATTCACCCAAAATAGAAAATAAAAATTCCCTCTCGATACGACACCACAAGCCCTGTCGTCTTACAGAACACAGAACACAGAACACAGAACACAATCCCCTCCCTTTCCCACCACGTTTTGATTTCACCCTCCGAATTATACCCTCGTCCTTATCACTTTTGTTTTTGAGCCTTTGATTAACCACCACACACCTTCAATCCGATCCCTTCCTCATTATTTTGGTCCCTTGTTAAATTTCCCTCCACTTATTCTTCAACTCTCTCATGTAGACACGTACACCTTCTTGTTTTTTAAGCCAAAAAAATGATTATTATATTGAGGCATGCACCATAGTTAAGAATATTCACCACCGTCTACGCGCACACGTTACAGAGTCGTATGTGTATAGTTTTATGAACGTGCAAGAGGCCGTGTATCTATAAATAAAATATAGGGTTTAGATTTAGCTGGGGGATAAAAGACAAGTAAAAATGGACAATTCGGATGGGTGCTGGGCATCAATGTGGGGCAATTGTTATTAATATCAGCTGAGTAGTGAGATAAATCTAGATTCTTATTTCTTTCACATCGAGAAAATTTATATGTGATATAATTGATAGTGATGGATAGATCCAGGTCACTCACATCGATCTGTGCAGATCTTCCTTTGTTTTTCATGAAGATTTATCATATAGGGGCAAGAATGGTATTACCATAATGGGCAAAAAAATATAAACTAAGCTTTGGGGATTAATTAAGGTGATTAATCACCTATCTAATTATTCCATACTCCGTACTATGTTTTTTTTTCCTTTTCCATACAAAATTAGGTGATTAACTGGGGTTTAGGAACCGGGAAATCCCGGTCTCGAGTTTTTTCTTTCTTTTTTTAAATTTTTTTAATTCTTTCGTATATTTTATTATTAAAAGTAATAATTTAACAACTAATAAAAGCATAATATTTACATAAATTGATCTAGAGTTTAGAAATTATGTTTATTATTATTATTTTCATCTTCAATGTTATCTTTATATAATAATTAAGTTTAGTATCACAATATATGAGGTTTAATTCCAACTAAAAATGTTATACACATATTTTGAAAAAATAATTTAATTAATAGGGATAATAATACATAAATAAAATGATAATTTTAATTTATAAAATAAAAAAATTTTAAGAAAAATTTTAAAAAAATACAAACTGGGACCGAGATCCCCAAGAGTGATCCTAGGCGGGACCGGGCATGAAGTATCGGGACTAAAATTTTTTGAACACCCCTACTCCCTTCCCCTCCATTTCCCTCTTGCCAAACAGACCTAGGGCTATATGGTATGAGAGAAATGAAGGGGAGGAGAGAGGAAGAGAGGAAAAATATTTATGATTTAGATTAATAAAAATTGGAGAAGTGTGGTTCGCTGTTTTTGATCAATTTTTATTACTATTATATTTTTTATATTGTTTTTATTAAAATTTTATAACTTCATCTCTCTTTCCCTCCTACCAAACATATCTAAGTGTAGAAAGAGCATTTTATTCCCCCAATTCTAACACTGTTAGTCTCACTTAACGAAAAATTTTGACTCATCAAATTTCAATAATGATTGTATAACTAAATGCTTACAAATACATTAAATATTTGTAAATTTATAACAAGCCTGAAAAGGAACAAACTATAAATAAGCAATTACTTTTAAATTCATTCATAAAGGGTTAAAAAACAAAAAGCAAAACTTGTTCCTTCATCTGGCTGCATTAGCATATAAAGATAAATGAATATGGAAGAAATTCTCAGTGCAAGTTGAAATCCAAAGGAGACGTAATGGTCTTCTTCTTCTTCTTCTTCTTCTTCTTCTTCTTCTTCTTCTTCTTCTTCTTCTTCTCCCCTCTATTGTGGATGATTCGTTGTATCCCACTAATTTCTGCCCCCTACAGCATCAGGAAATCATTGTTCAGTTCCAAGTCGCAGAAGAATTGTTTGACAGTCTCGTCCCAAATTTTTGAATCCATTTTCTGAAGTCGCATTGGTGATTTCTCCTTCTGTCTAATTTGATGCATGTCCCACGTAGGGATAAGATGGTTGTCGCGGGATGAATCGCAAGAATGAAACCTAGAACTCCGCAAGATATACAGTTGTTTTCATTTTAATTATTTTTCACTTTGCAAAATTTAAAATATAAAAATAGTATATTAAAGCAATATTACAATTTATACATGCTTTTTCAGAGTTTAATGGCATAGTTATTACTTAAATTTGATTATTACCACTCTGATCCCTATTATAAGTCTTTTTAACTAATTCTCATATATCAAAGATAATTAGTTAAGCCAATAATTAAAGATCGAATTTACAACTTTATCCTCATATACTAATGTTGTTTTTTCTTTAAAAAAAATTCTTCTATCTTATCCTTTAATTAAGGGAAAAATTGAAACATTGTCATTTAATACTCTCCATTATAGTTTGTCATTTAATACTCTGAAACTGTATGTATATTAAGAACCAAATGTTTTTTTTTATTATTAAAAATAGCTTATAATAGGAACTAGAGTGGGACACTTTTTTTTCATTAAGTGGAACTATTGGTGTTAAAATTGAGGAATTATAAATACTCTTCTTAAAGTTAAGGGACTAAAGTAAAGCTTAACACAAATATAAAGAGTCAAATGTATTCCTTTGATCCTATATATAGTGCACTATTAACATTTTTCACACAAAATACTTAAAGTTTATTAACACTTTTATAAAATTCAACAACTTTTTAACTCTATTCCAACTTAATATACATAATAATATATGAAAATAAAGTTAATATAATAATAAGTAAAAAGTAAATTGTGCATTCAACTAAAAAATTTAATAACATGGCTTACAAATAGGACAAAAAAAGTCCTCTCTCACTACCTTATACATAATACCATATGAGCATAGTTTATTCAAAAAAAATTTATCTCTGATGTATTCATAATGACATATTGTAATAATACTGGGGCCTTGTTTGGTAAATGAGATGATAATAAAATTTATGGGGATGGGGATATAGGACTGGGACTAATAGTGGGGGTGAGGTCAAATTTCAAAACACATGCAGTTTACAAAGTGTACGTATCTGGTGGCTTGTTTAATCCTCTTCTTTTGTCAGAGGTTACATCATGGTTAATTAATTCTATTATTATTATTACTTATAAACAATTTTTTCTTTTGTTAGAGGTAGAGATCAAAGGGTTCCCCGTCTCGAGCTTGGAAATCAAACGTGCATGTATGGAGTAGGTTGGACGGCGGAGTACTATATACCACTCTTGCTGAGGAGGGAGTGCATGTATATCATTTACATTGGGATGTTCCCGCTTTAATTATTAATAAAGGACTTATATATATACAAGTCATTTAATTATTAATTCGTGCTCAATATTTTTGTTTATCCTCACTGGCACTAGATTGCTAAGATTGCATGAAGGAGAAAGAAAGAGTACCACTAAGACGGAAGACTTCAGTGGTAAGAAATTTTGAATCTATGACAGGATGATTTTTTGAAGAAATCGTGAATTTAAGTTTTGAAAGATATGAAGTGGGCGTTGGGAGGGGCACCTAATCCCACCGGAAAAGAAAAAAAAGGGCGGGGAGTGAAAATAGTAGAAAAACCTTCACTACTAAGGCAAAGGCATTTTAAAAAAAGAATGGGAGAATAAAAAAAAAAAGACAATGGAAATACTCAAAAAATAGTTCAGTATAACGAAATTATAAAATCACATATAAGTTATTTTGTACTTGAAATTGTGTAAAATTATGTAAATACCCCTAGATTTTAACAAAAAGAATATCTTAATTTACAATAATAATATCTCAATTCATAACAACTCCCAGTTTAAATACATATTACCTACATGCCTATGTTACTGTTAATTAAGATATTCTTATTATGAATCAAGATATTCTTGTTGTTAAAATTCAAGGGCATTTATGTACTTTCACACAATTTCAAGTACAAAATGACTTATATGGGATTTTATGATTTTGTTGTACTGAACTGTCTTTTGAATATTTTCATTATCTTTTTTTAGAATTCTTCTAAAAAGATTCTTCCTTCTCTTTTCTAATAATATGAAAGTCAATTTTATTTAATTTTTGGGTCGTAATTCACTCACACCCATCCATTATACCTTCACAAGAGTTCAAACAGACAACCTTACATTTAAAAAAGTCATTGATAAGATGGTGGGTGTTATTTAAGTTATAAAACTTAAAGCGTCTAAAATCTAATCTCAAGTAGTAATACACAATAAACAAATAACTGTGATGCTCATAATTCACATAAAATATGGCTAGTTGTGACTTATAAATAGTTCAGAGTAGTATGACAACTTCAAATTGATGTTAGTGAGTGAAATTATCTATAATGTTTTATTCTAAGTGATTTTGCATAAATATCATGATAGTTTGATACATGAAAGACTTCAAAAAGAAAAATTAGTAAAAAGCCATTGTATAAAAATTTTATTAGTCAGAAAGGCATGGTTTTTACTTTTAAAAAACAGTAAAACTTCATAGGATTTTATACACAAAATACAAATATTTGCAACCAATAAATTTTTCAAACAAATCCCACTTTACCCTTCATAATGGGGTATTAAATTGGTGGCTTCAACACTTACGGAAGAGGTGTACTAGTGTATAGAGGAAATTGTCTTACCGATTAAAATAAAACATTTTAGTTAATATTAATTTTAGTTGACTGCTTATTATTTTCATATTTTTATTTTTGTGAAAAATAAATGAATTCATTAATTAAGATTCAAAAATAATAATTAGGATTAATTAATAATGCAAATTTTTAATTCAATTTTAATGATGCACAAAATTTTAATTTGCCTATACATTCATTCACACGGCAGAAAATGTAAGAAGAGCAAAACTTAATTATAAAATATGGATGATTCTAATACCTCCGTATGCATCACGTGAAAGAATCATTCTCAAACTCAGAATTTAAGAATGATGAAACTAAAAGTGATAATATAAATCCTGTTTCGAAAATGAAAGAACTTGGTAGATGGTTTACGTTGCTGTTTCTAAAAGCAAAGAAAGTAGGAAAACTATTCTATAGACGAAAGGTAAATCCTTCAACCTCTTCATTTAAACTTAACCATTAATGAATGGTTGGTGGCATTCATCCATTGATTTTCTGTTTATCATGACACTTGATCAAATTAGATTACGAACATGTTGTGCAGTTCAGAGAAGGGAATGAGGAGTTGTGAAAGGAATTGAAGATGATGATGAAATAATTAATGGCTCTACAAATTCATCATCAAGTGTTGTCGTCGTCATCAAATTTGTTTCTATCATATATACACCCATATTCTCTCAATCGACATAATGTTTTATAGATTTATGACTGTAATATCATTACCTGGTGATCTAAAAGCGTCAAAGTGATGTTCTCAATCAGAATATTTGTAGGGATCATGATGACACCTTATATTTCGTAACTTGTCTATATCTCTGTTTTATTCTTTTTTTCATGGAATTTTTAGTAACACTACGGCTTCTTCAAATATAAATTTTTCTTCTGATAAACATATATAATAATGAAGAATAAGACTAAGGATTCCTCCACTCAAGCTAACTCCTTCACGCAACAACATATATAATAATGACTGGTTTGGATAACCGGGTTAGCATCGAGAGAAAGAGGCAGAGACACGTTCTGGACTCAATCACGCATTCATTTGTCATCGAGCATCATTGCCTTCATACCTTCGCGCACATCCACCATCGACTTGACGCCACGCCTCCATTGCCTTCCACCTTCGTTCTTCTTCCATTTTCGGCACGTGAGATCTGAGAATTCAGTTCTGGATTGGTTGAGTTACTTTGGAGCAAATCATTGGATCTCCGAATGAACTGACGTGATCTTAAGTTGGATTCTATGACGTTGAAGACAAAAGTGTCTCTCAAAACCATGGATAGCTAGTCTTTAGTAGAGTTCTTAGAGAATCAAGAGGAATCAGAGCTTCGGTTATGTGTGTGTGAGTTAATTCGGTCACCTGTGTATCTTCTTAAATCCAGTGAACATTGTAGATGCATTATGCTAGTTGTATGGTGCAATTATGATGTCAATTGGCTGTGTAATAATGTATAGATTACAGATGATATTTAGAACTTCATGAAACAGAGTTGTTCTTTGTTTTGAGCTTGATTTCCTATGCTATACTTTATGTTCAGTTCATTGAATGAGTTTATTACATGCTTATTCTAGTTGATTAAGTAATGTAATCGTATTTACTCAAAAAAGTCTAATGCTAGTAAGTTTTACATACTTTTAAACTCATTGTTTCATTTGGTTCAGCTGAATTAGGAGGCAAACAATAGCTTATATGAGTTGTGTGAGTTGTGGCATGATAACTTGCTAGTTGCAAGTTTATTAGCCTAAATAATGTACATGACTAATAACTCTAATCAATTTTGAAGTTATGAAAATTCTAATTTATCTCTAGGAATCCACATTGTCCCATCGAGTTTCTATTTGTTGCTTACTGTTTGATTGTCAATTGCATGTTTGATTTACCTCCTTTTTGAACTAGTATAGGATTTAAGTCAATTGCATATGCATGGTTCAAGTTCTCATTGGTCAATCTCGATTAAATTGCTTAATTAAAGTCCAATTCATATTGTCTTTAGAAATATTAACTCTAGTCTTGACTCCTTGAGGAAATTGACCTAGGTTAACTACTATACTATAGTATTTAGTTTAGTAATTTTGATAAGAATGACAAGACAAACTCTTTCATCAAATGGGGCCCTTCTTGCGGAGCCTTACTAGTTAAGGTTCTCTAAGCAATGTTTTTGGGCTCCTACATATTAAAAAAATTAGCTTTAGGTAGTTTTCTTTCATTCATAGGTTCTTTAATTCATTGGATAGATATCTTTTTTCTGGTAGATTTTTTTTTTTAGGATTTTTAGGTTCTGTTATAGCTTTATTTTTCCATAGATTTTTGGCGTTTGATTTTTAAAATAGGACCAAGTCATTTCTGCCTGTGTATTCGCCTTTGGTTCTTTGAGATTCTGTGAAATTTTTTAGGTTGTGGCGAAGTTTAATGGCTTCCAATGCTTCTGTCATCACTGCTGTAGCTTCTGGATTTGCCCTTTGAGCAGTTGCCGCCCTTTCTCCATTAATGGTTTGATAACACTGTGACTCTTGTTTTGCAGATGGGCTTGATTCTGACTGTTGCTTCTAAAAGGCCATTGTTTCTTACATTACTGGATTATTTTGCTGGTATTCTTGAGTAGTTGCAAATTCATTGGCAGCTTTTACTTCGTCATGGTCTAATTGAGTTGGCAAGTCACATTAGGAATTTAAAAAGTTTCATTGCTTTCTGCCTGGCAGATATGAATGACCATTAATAATTCTCATTGCTG
>JBAGKO010187812.1:0-15440 GCA_037177275.1 Acacia concinna
AGTCACATGGGTGAGTACTAGCCCATGGGTTCAGTCAGAGGAAATAAGGTGGGGAGAAATAAGGGAGGTCAGAGAGTACTGTTATACACTCATAAGATAAATATGATAATGAGGCTATGTTATTGTAAATTAATATATCTGTTTCCATGTGACATCTTTGATAATGTTATGTGTGTGTGTATAATTGCTCCCACTTGACACCTCATAGGCACTCACTCGTATGCACAATGAGATGGTTTGTTGGTTACTGAGACACTGTCTCACCCTGTCGTTTTAACAATTTTCCAGGTGATAGTTCACGTGAGGATCCGTCAGGGAAATCTCCGGAAGCGAAAACTACTTCTGCTAAGAGTAGTGCTTCCGTTCTTTTAGCTTATGCTGGATTATTATATATTGTCACGTTAGGATTTATTCGCATATTTTAGTTAATTATTCTATTAGGAAAAATGTTTTTACATATACGATGTCTAATATGTCATACAGGCAAGGGTTGACTCCCTCACACGAGTTACCACCTTTAATACTCAAGGAGAGTATGTAAAGATGAGACATTTGTGTTCACCAGTAAAGCAGCAAGAATGCTGATATGGTAGAGAAGAAACACAAAATAATGTCACCTCAATAAAAGTGTAGCATATCGAGATGAGGTCCAAATATATATAAATATATATATGGATCGAATCATAGATACCCACTTCCATAACGCCTATAGCCAGACAAGAAATTATTCTTAGTTGACATCATGAAAGATGAATATAGAAGAAGAATTGAGTTTAGATTATGGAAATGTCTAAACTGATATATGTACAGTGTAAATACAATAAAAATGACATACGCTCTTACACGATAAGAGATACACCGTAACATGTGATTCATACCATATGTGCAAAGGAACCGCGAATGGGAAGCAAGTGAAAAGATCCCTGCTTCATTGCTTTGTGAGTCCCTAAGAAGGTTAAATACTTCTATAATATCCTTCAACTTTGACATTATCTTGGAAGTATGTTTTCAATGACTGTTACCTTAACGTATGTCTAATGACCATGATAAATATGGTCAAAGGTATCATGTCAGGAAAGCGGTTGATACATATCAAAATGATACATGGGCGAAAGAAAGATTACTTGAATATACATGTATGAGTTAGTGTCTGAGACATGTCCCTTATGAATTTAAGATTTTCATAAGAGCGGACACTTAACACAAAAGTAGGCTATCTAAGTTTTAACTGAACTTAAGAGGGATTAAATTAGCCATATAAAAATATATATTGGAAAATCTAGGACATATAGAGCATAAATTAACCAAATTCAAGCTACACAAAGAGAGGTTGTCATGCACTAATCCTACAAAAGGATTCCTAGTACATACACCCAAAATTGACGTCATACCCACACGGTCATGGCAAAGCACCAAGTATGAAGGAAGGGAGAAATGAGAAAATTGAGAGATGGATAAATTTGAATCCACCAAGTGTGAGTGAGAGATGTTGGAATATAGATAAATCTACCCTTGGAGGATTAAAGAAAATTAATTGGCTTTTGGGGACAATATGAAAATGTATAAAATTGATGGGATGAATATGTGATTTTCCCATTTTATTTTATACATATATATTATTTTATTTAGGAAAGGGGGGAACAGTTGGTTTTGGCTTTATTCAAAATTCAAAAAGAAAACATGATTGATCGTGATATACATAATGCCTTTTGTGTTTTACGGACTCTAACAAGGCATTTGAAGAAACCTTGCATCTCACCAGTAATCTTGGTAGTGTAACAGAAACCTTTTGGCTTTATTCATAATGCCTTTTGTTCCCTCCCTCTCTCTCAAAGTCTCTCTGGTGAATTTGCTGAAACAGAAACCTTGCATCCGACCAGTAATCTTGGTAGTGTGGGCATATGAAGAAAAAGACTTCTCTAGGTACGCCCCGTTTCTCGAATTCCATCAATTAAATATGTTATACCTCTACTTTTCATGATAACTGAGTTAGAATTATATTACATCTCAATTCCAATGTTTTTCTCTCTGCTAGTGAGAGCTTTCTCTCTCCATCAGTGAGAGTTTGTGTGGTTCCTGGTGAGCCGTTCTGGTTGATGGTATTCGATCATCGCCATTTCTTGTCTTCTTCTCTTTAGTCTCCTTTATTTTTGCGTCTTGGTCACTTCTTATTGAGAGTGTGTGCGTGTGTGAGTGAGGGAGCACGATTGTGTTGTGGTTTCTGGAGTTTAGAGGGATGGAGATAGGACAAGAAAGTGGGTAAAAAGAACCGAAAGAGGTTTATCTAAAGTTAGATAATGTCGCAAAGAAACATGGCAGTACTTTGGTTGGGAAGATCCTTACTCAAAAGAACCTTAATAGTCCGACAGTTGTTTCCATGATAACAAAAGGTGGCAGATGCTATCAAAACAAAAGGTGGAAGTTGGATAAAGGGTTCCAAGTTCATGAACTTGATCGCAGTAAATTAATCTCTCTCTTCCGATTTGACAATATGGATGATTATGCTCGTATTTTGAAAGGGAAACCATGGTTCATTCAGGGTCATATTCTAAATCTGCAGATTTGGGAGGGCTATATGGTTCTCAAAGATGTCGATTTCTCCTTCACACCTTTCTGGGTGCAATATCTTGTCCTATCGTTGGAAGCTTTTGATGACTCTAATGTGAGAACATTAGGAGATGCTGTAGGGGACACAGTCATGTTTGAATCACCACAGTTTGAAGGGAAGTTGGTGCGTAGTTTTATTTGTGTAAGAGTATCAATTCAATTAGATGAACCTTTGACCACTGGCTTCTAGGTGCCGCGCGAGGAGAAGGACCCCGCCTGGATAAACGTTCAATACGAATGTCTTCAAAACTACTGTTAAGCATGTGGTCGTCTTGGCCATGAGTCGAGAGGATGTAGGTTCATTACGGATCAGAATGAGGATGCTAGTTCAAAGAATCAGTTTGGAAACTAGCTATGCACTCCATCTGTAGTACTTATGAGGATGTTTTGAAGGTTTGTAGGGAAGGTTGGGTTGAGAGCCTGTTCAGAGATCGGAAGGCGCCGTCGTTCAAATCTGGCCGGAGAACATCGACTTGACATGTAGTGTCTATTCTCGGCAAGCTCGACATGCATGACAACGATGATGTGCGTGAACACGCTAGAACTAACCCAACAATGTCGGCGATGGAAGTTATGAGTCATCGTGTGGACATGATTGACGTGGTGCCTGAACCAATACTTACGACAACTCCGATATTTGACGATCACAATAATCCTGTGCTGTTACATTCAGTTTCTAATATTACTAAACTGTATGACAATTTAAACTGCTATGACGTGGCATTTAACTCTATTTTTACTGATGGTGTGCAAGGACCTGAGTTCTGTTTGGGCCCCTCTATGTCTAAGGCCCAACTATTTTCCCATGTAACAAACTCAGTTAAGATTGTAGGCCATGAGCTGAAACTGAATTATAGGGTTGAATTCTCAACTGATGATGAGACCAACTCCGGGGCCATTATTCCTATTAATGGGCAGTCTCCTGTGTCGGCAATCACAAATAAACTTAATGGGATAAATATTAAAAGATCTTTTATAGGGGAATCTACGCCTAGCAATGTAAAAAGGAGAAAGCTACTATTTCCAATACAGAGTGTTCTCGCCAATACTCACAACCGATCGGTGGCTCGAGCACCTACGGGTAACAGACGCAGCTTTAGAGCACTCAAGCACCAGAGCCGTCACTAAAAAATCCCTCTTGGTACCCAAGAGCCGTTGGAAGGACAGCCTTCGGAGGTCTTTGATGAACCTCATTCTTGCCTTGCTCTTTATTTTAGTCAAAATGGTAACATTATGGACTCTGATTCTTCTTCTCAAGTCACTGGTGGTTGGATAGGACCAACCACCGGTTCGCCATGAATCTCTTAGCTTGGAATTGCCAAGGTCTTGGGGGTACCTTGACAATCCAAAATTTAACGGAAGAGTGCTTTCAAAAGAAACCCCATATTGTCTTCTTGATGGAAACAAAACATAAGGCAAAAATGGTTCAGAAAATCAAATGAAGATGTGGTTTCTCTGAAGAATGGTTAGTTAATCTGATAACTCTCAAGTGTTTAATTCACTATTCTCACAGTGTTTCACTCTCTTCTACTCTCTCTCTTAATAAAAATCTCACCAAGACAGAAACTAGAAGCCCAGGATAATCTTCGAAAGACTGAAATTATATTAATCCACTCATATCATAGCTTGAGGATAGCTAGGATATTTATAGAATCAGATTACAATTCAAACTGAAATGAAATAACAAAGTCCCCTACATCCTAGGAATTCAAGTGCAACAACTTAGAATAACTAAGTCCTATGATTTAGCTAACAGATATTCAAAATAAATGATGGAATAGAATAATTGAATTAATTATTCTAATGAAACTTCTGCCTCCTATAAGTTAGGCGATATCTATCAAAGCCTAATGTCACTACACACCCACTAGACTTGGAAAATGAGAGAGTATTAATATAACCTCAAACTGCCCTCTAACTTCAACTATGGGGAAACAATACAGAGACCAGTCAACTAATTCTCGATATTCAGAAAGAAAATATGATAAACTTAAATTAAAATGAAGATATATAACAGAAAGAGCATGAGTTATTGACTTGTTGTGATAAAGAATATTTCATCAAGAAACCTCAAAATTGGACCAAAAATTTAACAACTAAATCTCTGACTAATACAACGTGTGATAATTAAATGATTAACTCTAGCTTGGCAAAGACAAAGATAGGCCATACATAAGATATTGACTGAAAATGGAGCAAATAATGCTAGCACTAAGCCATGGTCCTTGACCAACCATAAAATACCACAATCAATAATCTCTCATGCTTCATAATTTGAAACCACTTAATGTTAATAGATGCCCTGAGAGTAAAATCGTACCTTACTTTAAAGAAATACTTGGGTATCCGAGGAGGAATGTGGATCCATTTTGTTATGGTATCTAATATCAGTTGTGATACATGCTTGGAAACTTCGGACAGAGTTATTTTATTATGCATCTTGCTTATTTTATTTTCCAAGCAGACAGCCTCAGAGACCACATTACTATAAATATTGAGAAAATCTCTATATGCAAAACCAATGTTGCAAGTTTGAAGTCTAGGCTGCAGGTGAAAACAGTCTGTAGGCCAGTCAATAAAATTCAACAGCAAAGACAAATTTGAGTTGGCTTCATGATCCATATGCCCCAGCCACCCTGCTAAATATTGCATTGCCAAGACCAGTAAGGAGTTACATGAGTTTTTATCAACCATAAAATTTTCATGAGATAGCTGCTTAACAACAAAAACTGCAAAGCTTGAAACAAGCGCCAATAACAAACAGCTCAGAGAATGTGCCACCACAACTGCAGAACTTTCACTGTCCATCTCAATGAAGGATGTTCCAATCAGATCAAATTCCTCTGCAAGCCTATAAAAATTAAAAGAAATTTGATACATGTCCTCAAAAGACTTCAGACACCCAAGCACAACATCTTCCTCTATATTTACTGAATTGCCCCAATCTATTTTCAACACAAGTCTCACAACTTTAAGTATGCCAACCACATTTTCCAAAAATCTAGCTTTCAATGATAAGTACCACCTCTGGAAGCAGAATGCCTGAGAACCTGTTATAGCTGCTTCTAAAAGTCCTATGGAAGAGCAAAGGGCCCCATGAGCTGCAGCTAGCTTAGAACTGTAAGGATGACCATTGAGACTCCCAGCTTCCCTTGGATCCATCTCATCCAAGTAACCACAAGAATTTAAAGGAAATTTATTGTTCTCCGAAAATTCCACTGAAATGACTCCCTGTTTTGGTAAATTAGGAAGCTGGGTTACTCCCTCAGACTGAGTGAATTGATATAGTGATTTTAACCAGTTACAGCAAGAATTAGATTTGGCCTCCTTAATTAGCTTGCTGAATATGGAAAAAGATAAATGCAGTTCCCCTTGGCATGCTGCATATGTTCCAATCCTATAAGCAGTCCAATTATCTTTGTGCGTCAAAATCTGGTTCACAGACTCTACTGTATCAATTTTACAGTTAACAGGACAACAATGAGGATAAATACTCAAGTTATAACGATCATGAATTCCATTATCCTGGTGAATCACACCACCCCAAATATGTTGATTGTGTAATAGTAGACAATACATCGTGTATGTATAGCAATCGAGTAAACCACACTGACACACAAATTCAACCAAAATTTGCACTCTGCTCATCACTTCGGTATCAATGGCACTAGGTCTGCTAACAATTTCAATAAACGCCACCAGAAATCTGTATATTTTGCAAAAGAATTTGGAAACTACATTAGTGTTCTCTTCATCAAATTTTACAGCCATATGAGTTGAAGCTGTCACTTGACCAGTGGTTTTGACAGTCACAAGAAATTCAATTGTAGAAGTTATGTTATCAAAAACCAAGACAAACAGATGACGATGCTTTCTGATAATAGATAGAAGAATGTTTAGCAGAGTTTCAAGATTCTGAAACAGCCATGAATAATTTTGATGGACTTCCAATAATGACATGACCAGAAGCTTGATCTGATCCTTGATTAGTGAGACAACCCGTGAAGGCAAGGAAGTGAAAAAGACACCATGTTCAGTAACTATGTCTCCCAAAAACTTACAAGACAAATCTGCCAAAATACGGATGGCCAATTGGCCCATCATTAAATCTGCATGCTGTATTGCATTCTGTACAACAGTAACCAGCTTGACAAATTCATGGAGTTCTGTAAAAGGTAAAGGTGGAATACACACAAGTACCTGCAAATCATCTAATGCAAGTCAAAACAGCTCAAAACTAATAATACAAAATGAAACCTCCATTTTGCATGGTACTGGAACCAAACCTTGTGTAAAACCTGTAGAGCTTCAAAATGCATGGCCAAAGACACTTCAGGTTCCTCCAGCATGCAAAGTAATCTATGGATTACATCTGAATTAACTGAATTTTGATGAAGTCCTTTTCTGACTAGGAATTTCAAACATCTTAAAGCTGTTTCCCGTATATGTGAAGTTCTTTCTTGGCTGAGAAATAAAAGCAAAAGCCGCACCTGAATCCAGATGTTTAAATAATATATTAGAAGTAGGCGAACATGATAGTGAAAGCTAGACCAAGGTAGTTGCTACTAATCTGCATAGACAAGCTAGTGGTACAGTGATTCATTTGATTACAGACTTCAAGCAATCAACTTTTTTAACTGACAATATTTGCTAATACAAAAACCCCAAGAAAAAAAAAATCTACAAGTTGAGAGATTAAATGAACAATCATGAATGAACGCTCAGAATAACAATTCCGAAGTGAAAACAAACACGTTAAGAGAACAAATCAGGTAGGCCCTTCATCCTGCCAACCCAACTAAGACTCTAAATTATATTGCAAACTCAAAAACAGCAATCACCTGTTCAGAAATAAGTAGTGTTGACACAGAAGCCAGTTTTGAGAGTGAGAAAAACATCACTACCAAAAATTCTTCATCTGAAGAATTAAATACCAACTCTACACCTGTCTGCAATAAAGAAACAATGATATCAGAAACCCACTTGCGAAACAGAACACTTATGGTAAAATATTAAGCGTTGTATTTAAAGAGAAAACATTACATCAATTTATAGGGAAGAGATAGCAACATTCTTGCTATTCAATCCCAGGAAAAAGGGAAAAAAAAAACCACCAAAGGCAACTAAACAGGGCATAAATCCGATTAATAAAAGAAAATAAATGATGGAATATTATTTGAATATTCTGCCAACTTAAACCATTGTAAGAAAAGGGCCACATCCCACAGGAAAAGAAATTACAGAACTGTCAAAAGTTCAAGATACACATTAACAGTCAGTGCCCGTATACTACAGTTAAAAACATGGCCTAAAATTGTATACAAACACTAAGGGACATGGTTACAAGTAAATGAGTGTGTGAGCTGTGCACACATAATCGTTGGATTGTTCCTATGTTCCTAAATTATTTCTTCCATCACCACCACCCCTGACCAAAGAAGATGTATATTGCAGACAGACAGATATGTGTGCATGACGACAATCACTAACAGTTTCACAACATGCCAGACAGCTACAGGGACAAAAAAGAACCTAAAAACTGCACAACAAAGAAATTGTCTAGGGAAAAAGAAGTGCTTCCTAAGGAAACACAAGTGTATTAGATCTCTCGAGTTATAAAAAAAGTCAAAGACCTTATATGCTTTATTTGCAACTGAATATGAGCACCTGAATTTTCCAAAAACTCGAGCAACATCTAACTTGGCAGATAAGGATATCTCAGATGAAGTCATCATATTAACCAGCATCTCTAATGTGACAGATGCAAAATCATCTGATATTTCACAAAGGCATCCTGCAGCAAATAAAGATGCTTTCACCTGTAGAAAACAGATCCAGTGATTAAGATGTAAAAAAGATTGAGGCTGCTAATCAATAAAGCAAATGAAGTTTATTATAAAAAGAGCAGCTTAAAGAGGGACATAAGCAAATGAAATGAACACAATAAAAGATTTTACATCAAGAGCCTAGAACCGGAATAGAGAGAATAGCTTAGTAATCAATCACTAAATTATGTTAATATATAACTTAGTCCTGTAAATGAAACAGGAAATAAACTTTTTGTGACGTTTGCCACACCGATTTACAACAGCAATTTTATCATATGCTTTTAACATGACAGTAAGGACAAAATATATCAAATGATCACATCCTTCTATCTACTGATCACCTCATGGAACAAATATCCACAGACTGTTTGATGCACTATGCAATAAAAGTCAGACTAGGGTACTTAAGCAAAACCATATGGCTAGGCATGGTATCATAAAAGGAGGCATCCTGGGCAGCATAAATGTTGAAATTAATTATCTTACCAACCAAACATGAGGAGAAACAAGACTGGAAAGCACCAAGTATCGTATATGAGCATTGTCATGAGCAAAATAAGCCCAACAACCAAACAGAACCAGAGCAAATGTCTTTGACTCCTCATCACCAATGTCAAAAACGGATTTCACTCTTTTCAACAGCTCCAAGTGGTTTAGTACTTTTGCCTTTGACAACAACCCCTTGTATTGTTTGTGCTTCATCTTTCTACGGTGCTTTAGCTCAGATAAGAAAACCGTGACAATAGCAAACTTAATCTCTCTGTCACCACACACAAATGCATCAGCGAGCCGCAAAAGGATGGCATTGGCAAATAGCCTATCTTCACCAGCCATCAAATCGAACATGCTATTGCAAACTATGTCGGATTCAGACTCTGCACTCCATTGTTGAAGCTGAGGCCCAAATCGTAATATGGCTTCAACAGATCCACCTGGACAATGAATCTCATTAAACAACTAAAACCAACGAGGATCTAATAGTAGATCATTCAATTGCAACATACTTACCGACTAAGAAAAAAATACAAATGAGATTAAGCCGAGTTACCTCGCATCCATGAAAAATCATTTCCTTTACCTGGTTTCTTAGAACGTAGGCCCTTTTCAAGTTGAATGCTCCATTCCATGGCAGAAGCTGCACAAGTTCTTTCCATGCTTGAGAAGGCAAGAAACAGAGAAGAGTGGCTTAAAATTACAGTGGAGGGAGTGATGGAAAAAATCTTTGGCTGGTGAAAAGTAACCCCATCTCCTTCAAATTCTGAAGATGAACAGTATACAAATTTTAGCCAATGCGTTCTACAGTATTAAAGGAGCATATTAAGAATTTCCAATCACACATACCAGTGCCATGACTTTGATTACAAGCTTGAAACAGAGCATTGTGTTATTGGGTGCCATGGTATGGCTAACTTATATTCTGAGTAGTATGTAGGTATAAAATGGTATTCAGGCAAACTTGAACATCAAATTGAACAAGCAAAAGCAGTCTCTGTTATTGACATTGGTTTAGAGGCCAAACAAGGACACAGAGAGAAGATGAACTTACTTGAAGCCACGATTCCCCGGGCATCATCTTATAATATATTTGCATCTTCTTCGCTCTACCCTTTTTCTACTCTCTCTGTTGATCCCTCCTTCGCTGTTCAGTGCCACCGTTCACTAGTTGTCGCTGCGTTACGGTGGCTAGGGTTCTGTGAGACTGCGACGGCCCTGACCCTTACCCTGCTGTGTGGTTATGCACGCAGCCCTGGATGTATGTTAAGAAGCTACCTCAGTCTGCAAAATGGCATGCGTTAGTCTGTTTTTTTTTTTTTTTAACCGGCAAAAAAATGTCTAGGTATTATTAGATCCTAAAAAGATGTCGCCTCCTGTACTTGCCCTTAGGGGGTGGGTTTGGGATGGGAGGAGATTGGGAAATCCTATAGGGACTGTCTTCATCTTAAAGATTTCCCAACTTGACCGGTAGGATTAAGAATTTCTCAAAGTTAGCACTTTATTTTTTGGGATATTTTAATTAGGGACTAAATAAGGGAATTAATATCAGAACAGTCCATGAACAAGTAAATGTGCCATATGAACAAAGACAATGTTTATTCATATGGCACATTTACTTGTTTATGGACTGTTCTGATATTAATTCCCTTATTTAATATTGTACTAAAATTCCCATTTTTTATTGGCTGATTGAAATCTGGCCCATTTTTTACAAGAAGAAAATCTTTTATAATTAGAAGACAAAACAGAGTCTTCATCAACAAGTGGGACTACAAGTTTTTTCACTAACTTTTCTTACTATTTTGTTTTGCATCTTATTGTTATTAAAATTATAACTCCACTTTTTCAATTTTTTAAAATCCAACTCACAAAAATTTTCCTTCCTCCTCCCTTCCCCTCTTGCCAAACAAACGCTAAAGTTTAATAATTTTGCCTCTTAATCTATTAATTATAGTTGCGAAGCAATGTATTGTTATTTTGTTACTTATAGTTTCAAATAAACACTTGAACTCCCACCTTTTGATAATTAGATCATCGTCATCGTCACTTTATTCAGCTTAATGATAAATAATTATCAACATTTTTGTCAAAAACTGAAATTTTTATTCTTCCTTTAAATATTTTTTTACAACAAAGCCGGATTCTGTCTTTGGTTTTTTTCACCCTTGTGCCTCCTTGACCTCAAAACTTTGTCGTTTTTGAGTGAAAAGGGGAAGGGTTATACCTTTTTCTTTTAAAAGAGAAAAACACATATTTAATACTTCAAAATATTTTTTTATGGTACCTAATATCATTAAAAATTATGATAATGGAGGTAAAATGTGAAGGTGACTTAATATTTTTTTTTTAAATAAATAACGTTTAGTGTCTTCAAATATTTTTTAATAGAACCCAGTCTCAAATAATTTTGAACAATTTGTGGCATAAAATATTTTTTCAATGGCATGACAAGCTGCATAAAATATTTTTCAATAACACCCAATATCTGACAAACTACACCATAAAGTATTTTTTTTACTAACATGTAATATGTATAAATAAAAAAGTTAATTTAAAAAATCCAGCGTTATTGAAAGAATATTTGAGGGTGAAAAAATATCCTAAGTTAGGGTGCTAGTTGCAATTAAAAAAATATTTTATGGTGTTGAATATACAAAAATTATTTTATGATAATGGGTGTTACTAAAAAATACTTCAAAGTGCTAAATATACCTTTTTTAAAAAAAATGCATAACCCTCGCCTTTTCACCCAAAACGACACAAGTTTAAGGCCAAAGAGGTGCAAGGGATGGGAAAAGCTAAGGAGAAAATCCGACTTCTTTTACATCTCAACATAAGTTCAGGACATTATTGACTCCTTAAGAATGTCCATCTGCATGTCATTATCCTAAAATCCAAGGAATGATTACAAGCGAGAACGGCTGCGTCAAACAAGTAAATTACAAGTTGATTTCCATATTGTCTACAAGTCTGACGTTCCCAAACCATGCAGCAACACAGAAAACAACAGGAGCCTTAATCGATTCCACAGCCTCTAAACTCTCTTGATCAACAATCTGCGTACAGAAACATATTGTCATTGAGATGAAAAGCTTTCAATGATCCCAGATCAAATTATAAGTTGTTGTGTCCATTTGGTGTTCTGTTATGTAAATACATCAATGCCTGTGGAATACTTCCGGCAATGTCAACTTGGCATTCCTAGTTCGTCAATGCACCTTTGGCACTAGATTGTACTTTGTGGTCCAACCAAAATAATTCAAATGTGACAAACCACTGCATGTTGAATAGTCCAAATCCTTGCAATTATTCTAACATTATGGTGAGATCATTGGCTAGGGGCAAAAAATGGTCTATGGTGATTATTATGCTAATCAGAATTTAAATCTAAAAAGAGTACCATTTCCTATCCACTTATGCAAGCAAAAGGTTTTTTACTCTTTAGTAATCATATATCTGGTATTGTTTGCACAGACCTCTGGTTTCTAAACACAACCACATTTTAGGGTTGAGAAATTTATAATTTGAAATATATCTAGCAGCACCAGAGGCGTATTGACTTTATATATACAAGTTTAATGACACAATCACCCAGAGGGCAGTAGACATCGCCAAAATAACCTCATGTAAGCCAGATCAACATGAAGTTACCATTAAGGTATCCATTTTCATAGTTGATAATATTTAATCATCCATTGTTGGAAGAACTAATAGATTTCAAGAGAAGGAACTGTCTAGATTAATTACCAGCCAGCCATAAAATTATATGATCCAAAGGAATATATAAATGCATAAATTAGTCACTGTATTTATAATTTATATCTTTCCAAAATAAATAGAGAAAGATTAAATAGATTATAACATCATACCTCCGCATAGTCAATCCTTCCACCAGATTCAGTTATTGCTTGGATGACCAAGTTTCTCAGCGTACTACAATCTATTTGGCCATTTGCTGCAGCAGTTTTAGCTCCCAGCAATGATTTGTTTATAGATAGTGCCTGGAGATGATTGAAGAACAGGAGATTATAGTTTTAAGTGCAGATTGAAGATAGATGAACAAAGAAAATAGTGCAGCTGAATCGAAGATATGGAGTGATTAGTAATGAATAGGGAATCATAAGTTTCCAATCATTTTTCCTTGTGGTAGAAGCTTAATATGTAATATCAGGCAATTTCAAGAGATTACAAAAATAAAATATAATGAAATAAACCTGCTCCCTCTCTTCAGGTGAAAGACGCACGTTGCGTGAACTCATTGCCAGGCCATCACTGTCACGCATTATTGCAGAGCCTATCACTTTTATGGAAAAATCAAGATCCCTAACCTACAGGAAACAATCCACTATCTCTTATTAGCAGGAAAAGCAGCAAAGAAGGTTTTAATAATCAATATCATAACCAATTCAATAGGAAAATAAATTGAGCATAACGACAGTCAAAGATAAACAGCCTAAGAATGTAATAATTTATTCTTGCTTCCTTACTAAGTTTATGTCTCCATATTTCCAAATAAACAATGAAGTAACTCAAACACCCAAAATTTCACATGCATAAACAAGTAAAGTAAAATATGTTATGCCACTCTTCTGAATAGAATGGGAGCTATAGAAGTGAATGAACCAAATATTACTATCAAATGCCCCTTGAATGAAAATCTGGTACGTAGTTGCCGCTTCCATTGGCTAATTGAGTTAGAATGCCATGAGCGATTCTTGAGTGCAATCTTTGCTTTGTGAGTGAAAGAGCAGAGATTGAATGCTAGCATGAGATCAATAATCTGCAAGCACAGACCTTACAGTGCCCGGAAGAAATTTCGAATGCAAGATTTATAGTTAAATGGTTCATTGCTAGGCCTTATTTCAACAAAATAATAAATTATCATCAACCTTTAGATTTTAGATTCAAGACCTTGTAGGTAAACGGCATAAATAAGGCTACAGGGTAAGGACATAATAACAGTTAAAAATTATCCTTTCTTTTCTTCTACTTTCCAATGAAGTAAACAGGGCACAGATGATTCTCAACATTCATACCATTCTCTGAATTATTCGCCACTGCTGATAATCTTTTTTCCCAAACACAGCAACATCAGGCTCCACTATGTTAAACAACTTGGTCACCACTGTAGCAACTCCTCTAAAGAAAATAGGCCTACTCTTTCCGCAAAGACCCTTTTCCAAACTATCAACCCTGACCCAAGTCTCATGCCCCATACCCTTTTGCTCAATGCAAGACAACACTGCTTCATTATTAATCTTACTAGCAGGTTTCTTACCGGTATTAGTTTCCTCGTAATCATAAAGATTGTGGGGGTGGAATACAACATCAACACCACCAGGGGCAGTCACCAGCTTTCTGACATCACCATCAAAATCAGATGGATAAACAGACAGGTCTTCAGTTGGGGAAAACTGACCTGGGTTTACATAGATTGAGATCACCACTACGTCAGCATGATGGTGTGCCTCCGTAACCAGAGAAATGTGACCTTCATGAAGGAAGCCCATAGTGGGCACAAGGCCAATTGTTTTGCCTTGGGATCTCATCGTCCTAGACCATTTCCTCATTTGATTCTTGTCGGATATTATCAATGCTGGTTTTGTTGCCATTGGAAATGATGCAAGGTTGAAGGTGGTTTTACAAACGTTTCTCTGCTTTTCTGACCAAAGACTCTGTAGTTCGCAAACGTCTAATTAAATTTTAATTGAATTTGGGTAAATAAGCCCTTTTGCTTTTTTAAATTAATTGCACCTAAGTCCCTTAGTACATCATTACAATTAGGTGATTTCATGGGATCTGGTTGCAATAAAATCTGCTTATTGGGACCTAACTACAATTTTCCCATTTTTATTTCTTAATCTATAAATCTAAAAAAAATGATACATCACCTGTATATGATTAAAAAATTTACATACCTTTCAAAGGATAATTTTATCTTGGCATGCTACCTCATCAATTTAAAAGTGTTTTAAAAAATATATTCCCTACCTAAAATATGATAAAAGTAAAAAAATTAGAAAATATGATTAAGTTTTACCATTCTACCTTATTAAAATTAATAATTTATAATCAAATTAGCATTATCCTAGCAGAAGTTGTGATAAATCTAACAAAAATTATCATGTCATTCGAGACATAAGGAATTAACATATCCACCAACACAGACCATCATGGCATCATCAAATAAGAAAATAAATCTGGTGAAAATCTAGAGGCTTCATATCCCCACCACAATTACCAAATCCCTACATCACCTTCTTTATTACTAAGAAATATCGATTCTCATTTATTGTGAATTCATTCTCTGTATCTGTACATATATATACAATGCAGAATAAATTGGAACCTTTATGACCGTGTAACAGTACTAACATTTGATAGTGTAGAGTAAGTACAAATAGTTCTGCAGACATGGACGGATGAGACATTATGATATTGATTTTGTAATCTGAATATGATTTTTAGGGATTAAGATAGAAGGAAAGAGGGATTTAGGAGAGAATTGCA
>JBAGKO010187822.1:0-15439 GCA_037177275.1 Acacia concinna
CACTACGGTGAGACGTGAAAACACCCGATCCCATTCCGACCTCGATATGTGGAATCGTCTTGCGCCATATGTACTGAGATTGTTCGGGAGACATGGTCCAAGCCCGGTGAAGAAATGCAAATTTCAAAGATTCTGCTCGTTCTTCGAAGTTGGCTACTGACGGGAAATGCTTACCTCTATTTAGACAAGGAAAGTAATCGATAGAAAAGGCATGTTTTCGACACGACGCGCAGAGGAGATATCCTTGTTCGACAGGAAAGTAAAGTCGTAAGAAGTAAGTCGTTTGCGCGGATGGAATACTGCTTTCGATATTGCACCAGAAAAAAGCAAAGTTTTCCACGCGGTTTAAGCAAAAGCCATTATGAAAGGCATCCGTGCATTAAGCGACGATCACTTAGTGGATCCAGTACTCGGATGCTCTTTCCATGCTTTCTTTGAGACAGGACCAATCCTATGTTGAAAGCCAGGATAGATGGAATAGAAGTTTCAAGCTTGAAGACAAGTTTCGTACGCACAATAGCCCAACTACAAAGTATTGGATTTCGTTCCCCTAGAACGCCCGAAAGCTTACAACAAGAAGGAGCTCCGTAGATGTGTCGAAGGAATTACCAGTCTTATGTTGATGCGGAAGAAACCCTGAATGCCATTGTCGGAATGGAAAAAGGCTGTTCTTGCGCTATCGAACAAAACGGATTTCTTTCTAGAATGACTTTTAGCTTGAAGGTGGCCAGTTAGTCCAGAGGATTATGAGCCTCCGCGCGTGCTTACTCCTCACCGGGCAGACAAGACAGGAAAGGAAGGCTATTCTCTTTAAGGCTAAAGAAGTGCCCTCAACCGTTGGCTTGCTCGGACTGCTTGGCTTGCTTCCTTGGACTGGGGACTGGAAACATTCTCTCTCTCTAAGGAAGGCAACGCTGGCATTCAGGAGTGGGTGAAGGCTAGCTAGCTGGCTGGCTTCGTAGGCCGGTTCTCTCTCACAGACTGACAGAGCAACTGGACTGGCTTACCTTACCTACTATAGAAGTGGAATAACCACATTGGCAGATGCTAGAGCTGGAAAGCCGCGAAGCCTGCCTTGTGATACAGCTTCCTCGAGTTAGGTTGTAGCTAGTTGGGCGTCTAAGAAAGACGTATCTGAGGACAGACTCTACATATGATAAGTAATTACACCCTGGTGCTTCAGCTTCATAAGGATCGGCGGAGAGCCTTTCTGACGATCCGATCCTATCTCACAAAACCAACCTTAGTCTTAGTTGTTCGAGCTGATGCGTCTGTTGATTCTGCTGCGTGCGTCTGTATCTGCGTCTAAAACGGCTTCCGTTTCTGCGTCATGCGCCTGTGTCGGTTGATTCTCAAGTTGATTCTGAAGATTCGGATGCTAATGCTTTCCCTATGCCCTAGATTCTGTTCTATCTCTTCTCTTGCCCGCCTCCTTCCCGGGATTTGAAAAAGACAACAAACACTACACCCCTACGGCCTAATGAACAGACTTCAAAACTGCCCGCTGACACTAGTACTGAAGACTGACTTGAAAGTGGTACTGGCTAGTGGACTGATGGAGATGGAAATGTCTTCATCGCGGGATGTGAGACTTAAAGAAGCAGGGGATTACTTATGTCTGGAAATAGCATAGTCAAAGTGCGTCCAGAAGGAAAGGGATATTACAGAAGGAGCGAAAGAAGCTCGACTGATTAGAGAGGAGCGGAAGTCGATCCAAAACTGTCCTCGAAGTCTGCTGCCAACCTTGCTGCCCTAGGAGCTGCCTTAAATAAAAGGTTTTGCGCTACTTTCATTCCCGAGGTCCACTCAATCAATGAATCCGACCCTTGAATCTGCCCTTGATGATCTACCTTTTCGGTCTGTGCCTTACCCTGCTCTCATACCTGGAATGGAAATACCTGAGTCTAGCTCAGAGGCTGGTCCCCAAGAGCTCTCTTACTTGCTAACTGACTAGCTCCCACTCTGCTTCCAACATCTTCACTGTCTGGAAAAGGGCTAGTCCTTCCTATGAGTTTCGGGCCAAGGTCTTGCAAGTTCGGCTAAGGAAGGTTCAGCAGCTGGGTCAGCAGGACTGTGGTCAAAGTGTTCTGCACACAAGGTCTTTGATCCAGGGATCAAGGAGCGGTTGGCATCCTCAAGGACGAGGTCTGTGGGAAGTGAGACTGTGGCATCCGTTGGGTGGTTTACACCTGTGACCTTTGATCAGAACAACGCCACACGTGATGCTTTGAAAAAGCCGTTTTGCTTTATAGCTGCTTTTGTTGGCTGAACTGCCACATCTGCTTAAGCCCTATCGTCTGGCTCGGAAATGTAGCCATTATTCCCCGCTTGAGAGGGGTAGGTTACCCAGGCTGCTTTCGGTTAAACAACATATCCTTTCCCATTTGAAAGAGTATAAACCGCTGCTGCTTAAACATCTACTTGATTTGAGACCCCTGTTTCACAATCCGATCTCCCAGATGCCCTATTAGGTGAACCCTCCTTTCCATCTCTCTAATCTACTACAGAACCTAGTTCATCTCCTATCCGATCAACAAAGTCTCGATCCCGGAAAGATATTGATAAATTACATAGCGACCTGTGACCCTAGAGGGCTGTCTGTATCAAATACATAAAAGCGGTGATCAAGTCTTCCATATCAAGCAAGGGCATCGCCAGATGTAACAATGCCCGAAGATCCCGAAGATATAGTACTACCTACATCTGCTGTAATCGAATCCGCCGAATCATGCAAAGGAGGACCTCTTTAGGGATAGGAGATAGACGAAGTCTAGTCTACGTACGAAAAGAAGAGGTTCTTGTCTCTACCAAACCAAGCGGAAGAGGAAGAGGAATTGCCGACCGTAATTCATTAACATCTTATTAGCCGCCGACAGATGATGAAAGACCAGATGATTTATATATTGACAAGTGGATCTCGAGTGCCCGCCACCCTGAGGGATTGATTACCCAGAAATCGATCGATTGCCCACCGCACCCGGCCATCTGGAGAGTCTGATTTATGCTTCTCCCCGGGCTAAAGGAGGTAAGGAAGAACGAACTCTTCAATCGGTTAGTCAGACTTTGATTTCGACAACTCTGAACCAAGTGAGCATTGAACAAGCCTTTCTTCCCCAGCCGGGGGGGAATAGAGACAACAACCATTCAGGGAATTTCGCGGGAGGGAAGGGGTGCTGGTTTATCTGAAAGGATTCCTATTTGTTTGAAGGTCTAAAGGTGGGACGCAGTCTGCCATGGTAGAACTAAACTCTAAAAATGTCTGAATAACAGAATAAGGTCTCCACCTGATTGATGGGACTCAGAGAGACCATCTTGAGAAAAAAGTCTAAAAAGGGCAGGCTATCAAAGCCATACGTGACCTTCGTTCATAGATTCCACTACTTCACTGAACCACTTTTCTTATTATTGGTTTTTAGGCCTTGGAGAGTACGTCCTCTGGCCAAGACGTGGTGAAGAATCTGACGAACGTGGAGCAGCAAAGCTTCTTGCGTTCCGATCCTAGAGAACAAGTGCACTATCTAAAAAAAGAATCTTCTCCGTTGTGGCCTGGTTAGGACTGTCCTCACTCTACATTGTCCACCCTAGTTTAGGTTAAGTAGACGGGGATATGGGCACTTCGGATGGAAAGACGGATGAACAAAGCCCAGACCCGTCACTTTGTTTTGGCTTTTGGTCCGCTACGGTATGGGAGGACACAACCCTTGGTGCTCCACCCATCCGTGCGCTATGGATGGTGTCATCGTACAAGAAGAGACTACTGAAGGAAGGAGGTTCACGATTTGACATAAATAGGTAAGCCTTAGGGGCAGCCAGCGACGAAGATCCTGACCATGGAGACCATGGGGATAACCTGGTAACAATGATACGGAAAGCAAGTCTTCGATCTTACAAAGAAAGGCGATGGCTCGAAGACCTCGTCTCTAATGCTTTTGCCTTCCACGAGACCGTACCTGTCAGATCTGAAGATCGCTAAGGCGAGGAACAAGTCTATGATAGTTGTTTAAGTGATTCACGAAAGACGTCCTACCAAGTGGTGGAATTTTGTAAAAGAAGAGTCGTCTCATTTCCTTACTTCTTCGTTCTTTCTAATTCATTCACTTCAAGGCTGGTTCTGAACGCCGCGTAACATCATCATCAAGAGAGATCCCTTCACGGCACACTTTCAATATCTTTTTTCCTTATCGACTACATGTACATTGACGCATCGAAACTTTCTTTCGAAAGTGAGATCACCACTGGCTTGAAGAAGGAGTGAAAGATCACTCCTAAATGCAACCGTTCTATTATATACGATAGCACTTCGCCATGGATGATACGAGAACCTTTCTTGCTCGTTTCTTGATTGAAATTCATTTATATTACTTTTTTCTTTTCGAAGTGAAGTAGAAGCACCCATTTTTATTGGTTGAATAAGAGGTGAATCATCCTATTGGTATCTCCGAAATGTTTTGCGCTCACACTCCTTATGGTGAACAGGGCTATTGATTGGATTTAGAAAAGAGAGTAGGTCCCCGCAAGAAATGGGATAATCGATCTTTCTATCTTACGCAAGTTCTGCTTTTTCTTTATTCGTTCTGAGGCTTGCTTCTCTTATTTAAGACATTTTTCTAATTAGAAAAGGTTAGCTGAATAGCCTGTAGCAGAGTTGATTTATGGTATTCCCTTCCCTCTATGCTAACTTAACTCCCCGGGGAGAAGAAAGATATGACTGAGAGCCAAAGCTTCATGCTGACTTGCCAAGCAGCCAATTCCGTCTTCATCCATAAGAAATAAGTAAAAAGACGACGCGGGTGAACCGGGTTACTTACGATCTATCTTTACGATATTTCGACTGAGTTCTCTTTCCCTATCCGCTTTTTGCAGGTGCAGATGAAGAAGAAGTCTCGCCTCTCCTTGATTAAAGAGTGGTGGGGCCAGGTGAAAAAGCCGTATGCACGAGACAAGCATCTGACACCAACCAAAAGTACTCTTTCGGAATCAGGTTAGTCAAAGGTCAGGAGCTCAATCAAAACTAGCTACACTTGCCTCTCTTAAGATTTTTTCTACTTTCCTCCGTCCGTTGGTTGGTTTAGCAACCAAAAGAATATTCTGCCCTTATGCGACAACTCAAAAAGGCTATGCCTGCTGATAAATAGATGATCAGCATTTTGAAGTATCTCAAGGACCGACCTAATGTCTTTCTCTATCCTCTTCTTTACCCGGTAAGACGCACCCTGATCCTACTTCTATCTCATCAGACCTCTTAAGGCGTAGGATCTGGCCCTGCCCCAAGGTAGGTAGGTTTATCCTCACTCGGTCGCCTCTTCTCCTACGGCTTTCATCTCGATTGCTTTCTAGAAAGTGTACATGGGGTACCTAAAAAACACGATTTGTTTTAGCAATAATTGCCATTTCAAGCCTTTTTTGAATTGAGTGATGATGCCCTAAAAAAAGAGGGGAATAGGTATGTCCAGTGCAGGGCTCAAGGTCAAATCGGTACCTTTAGGGCTTTCTTTTGCCTGTCAACAAGAGATCGGGATCAAAACCAATAGGTGGAAGCAGAGTGCTTTTCAATCAGTAGGTAAACTCTGACTTGCACGGATAGCTGGGAAAGAAATTCTATTAAATAAAGAAGATGCTACGTATCTGCTGTAACCACCGATTCTACGATCTAAAAATATTTGGTTTTTTCGGAGAAGAAGATGTGGATGCTACAGCCGCTATCACTTTGGCTGCAGGAGTCAAATGGAAGAAAATCATCTACGAGAGAGTTCCTAAGTTTTGTTCCCACTGCATGCTTTTAGGCCACGACAAAGAAAGATGCATTCCCTGGACTGGACCACCCTTGAACTCCACTCGTATAAAACAAGTTTTCACTATCAAGAGACCCCTTGGTCCCTGTTCTCGATTCTGCTTCAACTACGGAGAGTGTGCTCTAACCGGCCTTCCCCCTTATGGTCAACAAGCTCTATTACTCTAGTCGTTTACTCATGGAAGCAAGCCAGTTCCACGGCATTCACTTATTTGCTTTTAGGATAGGGTGGATGGAATGAAAGGAGAAATCAGAACCAAGTCAAGATCCGATTAGCAGCATTGGCAAGGTTAGCTGGTAGGTAGGTTGTTTTTTCTTTCGGTGGGTGGAACTATCGATTCAATCCAAAGGCTAGGAATCGTCTGATCCTATGCCGACACAATTACAACTAATACCTAAAGGTTAAATAGTCCTTCTTTGCCTCTGGTTCATTACCTTCTGTAGTAAGTCATCGCAAGCTCCTCGCCTTCAGCCATCAAGCCTCGAAGTAAGAAGATTGACTATTGGGATAACGAAGATATGAAAATGTTTAAGATCGATTGGAGATTCCAGGCTAAGAAGGCTTAGTAGAGTGCTTGAAGAGCGAAAGGGAGTGCGCTTAGTGATCCAGTTCCTTTATTAAGGATAAGATAAGTAGGGGAAATACTACATATTAGGGGATTTCTACTAGTGCCCAATAGCTAGATAAAGTGAAAGAAGTCGACTCAAGCCATTCCTCTTATTAAAGCTTTTTGCTTGTTTGCTTGATTTATTACTATATCTTATCGAACTATAATAGAAGCCACTTTATCAGCAGGCTTCCAGGTTCGCAACAAGACTCTTCTCTGACTTTCACAGCGGAAACCCAGATAGAACTTTGACTAGAGCAGCTAAGATAGAGCATAAATCCAGTTCTTTTAGTGAGTGAGGAGGGAATCAATCTTGAATAACCATTCAATTAGAACACACAAGTACTAGAGCAGCAACCCGCGGAGCTTTAACTGGAAGAGCGGAGCAGCGCAGAAAGACAGACTTCCACACGGGGGGAAGGGGATCCTCGAAGGGGAGAGTCCGTGAATAACTAATATCGCAACATAAGATGAGTAAAGAGAGAGGGGAGGCAAACTCGATAACCGAGCCCGGAAAGGCAATCACACTTCTCTTTTCTCTGTACCGGGCATCTAATTTCTCAAGACAGTAGGGACACTGGAAGGGCTTCCCATTTCATACCCGATAGAAGCACTGAGCTCAAGTGCTCTTTACTATAAGCACAGGAAGGGAACCGATAGCACCGAGAGCGCACGAAAGCTCTTTTCTCTTTAGTGGGTTATCTCAGGCTTTATTGGAGTGCGTAGGTTCGCTACTATCTTGAATAGATAAGAAAGAGCAGAGCGAAAGTGATTCTCTCAAGACGTACGGGGAAGCTCTTCCCCGGCATTGATTAAGTGAGAGAGGCTTGAGACCAGGTAGGTGTAGGTTGCTTGTTGCTTTGCTTGCAAGGCTTGCCATGGAGGCCGAAGACGGCTGAGAAAGGCTTATGAAGCGAATATTTGAAAATAAACTGCGGAATGGAATCGATTTTGTTTGCATGCACTTTCGGACTTCGGGAACCTCCTTCGGAATAGACTGGACGCGGTAGATCCTCCGGGATGGCCTCCCTTTTATCGCAGCCCAGCCCAACACGACTTTGACTCAATTGTATGAAAGAACTCCTTCCATACCCCGTGAACCACTTGGCTTCTCTGGCGAGAACATTTCCCACCCCACTCTGTAGAGAGAGGAGTTGCGATCGCTACCTCACCTCTTCTTCGGGCTCTCTGTAGTTTGGCCGGTCTTCGGTTAACACCGGCTGTCGATCAGGTCAGGAATGAGGTCGTCGATTTCCAACTCAAGCTCAGGTCTTGCAGAGCCTCTTTGAGTCGTAATAGCTCCTTTTATCTAGTCTGCTGGGTGGGCCGGCTTTCGAGTTGAAACTCGTTCCTTAAAAACACGGAATAAATGCAAAGAATGACATACATAAGGTCGCTTGCGATTCAGACAATGTCGCCGAAGGTTGCGAGGTAGCGACATGTGAGGTCCCGAAGGTAGCTCGCCATTTTCAATAAATCGTAACGCCTTAGGCGAGCAATTTGTTCAATTCTTTTGGCTTTATTACCGAACAACAAGCGGGCGAAAGATTAGGCCCTTCTTCACGGCTTGAGCTGGATTCCATTGGGGATAGCGCCCAGCGCCAAATGTTTTCTGGAAAAGAAATGGAATCTTCGTGTTTACGGGCAGAGGTCCTCATATCCTACCGACTCCCTTTCCATGTGAAAGGATCCGGAAGAATGTCTTAGCTCGGATGTTGCCTTTCCAGATTGCATTCTAGTCTACTTCATGACTCTCCCTTCTCTTCTTTGAAAGAAACTGAAGCCCCACGCCGTGAAGGGGAGAACCCCGCAGCTGGGGTATGTATCTTCAAGACCTATGGTCCAATAACCTGTATCGAATTCTTTCGATTCGACAGAATTGGACAGATGTGTGGGGATGTTTTACTCTGAAGCGGTCTTCCGATGATGATTGGAACTTCCAGATGTCATCTTTAATCCTTGCCTTGTTTTCTTTTCCTCCCATGCATTGGTTCTCAGAGTCTGATTTTAGCGGGTTTTCTCAATGGATTGAGTGAGTCCATATGTCGATCCCCTTGCCGGCAATAAGTGAAGTTTGAAATTCTGCCCCTCGTTGTTCCAACCACTATAGCCTTCTTCTTTCAATATCAGTCTGGAGCCTCTGCAGTCTTTTTCACGTATGGCGCATGGCCCATAGGGAGGCGCTAAACTCCCGCTTAGCTCTCAACATCTGACTGACCATACAGAAAGAGCTATAGCTAATGTTGTTCACAGATTGCGGACGCCACCTCACAACTTATTGTAGCTACCGCTCCGTGGGCTCTTTGTTTAAGCGCCATACCGCCCGAAAACGCAAGGAAAAGCTCCTCATGGGTCAACCAACCGGCGGGTATGATCAATTGGTGAAGCCCCGCGTACAAGATCTACCGGCAGGGCGTGAACCTCGTCTTTCAGACGTCTTCGGCAACTTCATGCTCAAACTCAAACCTACCGCTACCGGCCGGCCTACCAAGTCAGGTCCTCCCAATCAGCGAAGTCCGGGAACTATCTCATTGAAAAAGCTAAAACATCACAGGCGATCGGGCCTACCCCTACCTTTGAATCTGCTAGAGAACAGAACCTACCACCTCTAAACGTACGTTTTCAGCACGACATGATGCCTTCGTTGACCCTTTTTGAAAGCATGACGAGCAGCTTACCTAAGCCCACCCATCGCCTTGCAGCAAGCAACCTGGCATCCATTAGATTAGCGGCTGGAACCTTCGAAAAAACATCAGGAACGAGGCATAATCGCCCTTACCCTTTTGAATCAGCTAAGACGAGGCTTTCTTACTTGTTCACAGCACTACTTAGTAAATAAGCTTCCGAGGCCAGCCCTTGGTGAGTTTACGAACCTTGACCATCACCACTTCCAAGCCCACCCATTTTCATGGGGAACTCCCGCCACACAAATACCCTGGGAGTCTTTTGTCTTGCTATCATTTCGTCCTGGCGCTTTTCAAAGGCAGGTCTTTCTCGGGGGAACCATTGGTCCTTTAAAGTTGCTCAACGCACACATGCAAGACGGCTATTAACTAAAAACCAAAACTCCCTTTTTAGAGATAGGAAGCAAGGACGGGCCCGTCGGATAGAGCGGGAACTGGAGTACAAAGTACGACAAGTACGAGGAGAGCACGGAAAGGGGCACGGGTGAGACATGGTGGACCCCCACGGGCACGGGTTAGAGATGAGAGCTGAAAGCGAGCGGGACGGCTACTTTGAGGAAAGCGGCATAGGCGGCTACGGTTGAGAGCGGTACGTGCTACCCTGCTACCGAACCCCTGTACAGACCAACCACGGAATCCCAGCCCACGGAGCGGTAGGGGGAGTTTACGAGCCTTTTGAATAAGCTAATAATCGATTCTTTCATCCTCCTCAGTATGTTCATTCGTTTGGGGTTACAGATTCCTTCTCATCTCAGATGCAGAGAATCGTCCGCTGGCGTGATTGTAATTGGTTTTTGATACATATCTGGGCAGATATGATAGATAGGAGTTAAGTAGAGAAGTAAGAAGTAGGAAAGCAATCGATCTCTAGTCCCACTCTTTCAACTGGTCCATCAACAGTTATCTACAGCCGTGCCTCGGGAACAGCAAAGAGCAAGACTACGTCCCTTTACAGCGAGATACCTCTAATAGCTCTACCTTTCGCAAAGCAGACTTCCAACAAGGCCTTTGCGGATTATCCGGTGTTGTCTCTTTCCTGATATCAACCCGCTCATTGGTACTGAGGCTAGAGTTCTCACCCTTTTCTTTACGGAATAAGGCAAGTAAGGCAATCTCCGTACTGGACGGAGACGATTTACTTAGCAAACGAAAGCAAAATCATATGTTATAAGCGCTACGCACCCCAACTATCAATAGGGTCGAAAGCAAAATCATATGTTATAAGCGCTACGCACCCCAACTATCAATAGGGTGGCACTGGCAGGCGCTGGTAATTTTAGATCTGGGATCCATCAGTCCAGTCGAATATGTTCCCACGGAGCGATAACTATGGGTGCATTCTTTCGGGATTACTATTGATTCAATTGCGGCAACAGCTCCTTGCAATGGCACTAAGAGAGGCCTGCTAGAGTAGAGCCCTTTTGCCGGCAAGGTAAGCTGATTCAATGTCATCTCTTGATAACTGTGCATTCTATTCCTCTTTCCCCAAGTTGATTCTGTCTTCTGATTCCCTTTCTGAACCTATTCTTGCTAGACTCGGCATCAAGACTAGTTGCCTTTGAAAGGCATTTTTACATTATCCCATTTCAACATGAAAGCAGATAATCAGTCTCGTCTTCATCCTATTGTGATATCATCTCTATTAAACCTCCTTTTCCTATCATGCTATTGCTTCTGTCTTCCAACCATCTAAGACCGGATTCAATAGCAGTTCCTTCTCTCTTGTTTTCCTCCGATCTATTATCTTGGAGCTGGTATAATAGTAGTAGAATAGGACATGGATAGTGCGGTAGTGGGATGAGAGAAGTGTTATACCGTTTGTTGAATAAGCCAATAAGAAGGAAGGGATTTATCAAGCAAGCAAGATAGCATTCATCAAGCCTGAATGCCTATGGAATCGGCTGTTGTGAACTGAATCGTCTCTTGCAAGACATGTGGAATATAGTTTGTGTTATTTGAGGGGCCTTTCTCTTTTGGTTGTCGATTGCGTGCAGCTTGACTTCTTTCTTCCGCCTGATAACCTGTGATGAAACTGGTAAGTTAGCCGAAGCTTATAAGCAGGAATAGGAATCGGCCATTCAGGCTAGTCCTTTATGAGCAGTAATCCCCTCCCCTCTCTGAATGAAAGGCCCGATTCGCTTGTCAGCCGAGAAAAAAAGAGTTTAGAGGTTGAATTGGAGGTTCTAACCCGCGGATGATCCTTTCAGGTAATTGGGTTCATTCAATGAGTCTTTGAATCGACGGTTAATCGCTTGTTCAATCACTCTGCCCGTAACGGTCAAGGCGAAGTTCATTATTGATTTTAGGTTCTAGTAAAGGGGATGTAAGAGTGAGTCTTCGACTTACTAATTCTCAATGCCCCTTCCTCTAGAGTTTGTATGACACCATTTTCAGATGTTTGTTTTAAGGGGCTGTTTGATATGTCGTCTTGAAGAGAGTTGGCTTCCGCTGCTCCTTCCGAGGAGGAATTCCTAAAACAAAACGTATTCCTCTCGTAAACAGTATAAGTCGTTTGTTCCAATTCAAGTAGAAAATCCAGTAGATTCAGTCAAATTGGCCGAGGTCGAAGCTTCTCTTCCAGGAGCTGACAAGTACTTTGTTCGACCTGCCTGCCCGCGTTAAACAAGTAGTTCGCTTCTTCTTTTCTGTTCAACAGGAAAAAAAAAAACGACTTTCTCATGTTAAGTTTCAAAGCTCGTTTGCGAGATATCAACTAAGTCATTGAATGAATTCATTTTCCATTCTTAAAGTAACTCCTGCTTACTCGAATGCCAGGCCATATTCCAGCTCATTAAGTTCGTACCTCATTTCCTTTTATCTTTCGACCCTGCGGAGCAACGCATCAATCTTGTCATCTACCCAGATCAGTGCTGGGATAGCTGAAGCTGTGTAAATGGGCATGGACTGACGAACTGCCTTGACTTTAGAAGTCCAATTTTCCACGGTAGCTGCAGTAGCAGTTAATGGTAGGCGATACCGGAGGTGAGGCTAGAGGAAAGAATCCGTCTCATATGCGGGATAGGCCAGCGTGCAGAAAAGAGAAGACAGAAGACAAAGTCTATAAAATATAAGAAGGGGTTCAATTAAATTACATATGTAAACGTCAAGGTGCTTGTTCACCATCTTCTTCTTTGAAACATCAAATCCGGCATCCGGCATAGTATGAGTTCTACCTTAGTAAACGAAGAATGGGGTGATATCCAATCCTATGTCCAAAAGTAGAGCACCATTATTTGATCAGGCTAAAGAAAGACTTTAGGCCAAAAAGCGGAGATATGAGGAAAGGTTGAAACGACAAGAAGAGCGCTTAGTGAGGAAGCAGCACCGGAGGGAAGAAATTCTCGCGAATAAGGAAGCACGTCGACTCCGAAAGGAAGCTCGCGAGAGGGATTTACGTCAACAGTTCTTAGAAGAGAGGTCTCAGCTAGCAGTTTGAGCATCCTGGTAGAATGAAACCATATCGAATAGGGAACAAAGTCGTTCCAGTACCGCTTCGACTGCGAGAAGGAAGCCTCAATGCCCAGGAGCATTCGACTGAAGAAGTATGCCATTAGTAAGACTCTCTTCAGGAACAATGAAGTCTGGTGAGGTAGCTTTTGTCTCTTGGTCAGCTGTTTCCGCTCGAGTGGAAAATGCTTGATGGGAATATCGTATATGATAGATAGGCTTAGGTATGAAAAGTGAAAGAAACTAACTATTTCATAAGATAAAATCGGATTCTATGGTGTATATGAGAGGTTTGCGAGTTTCATGTTTTCTTTTTTTTTTTCATCTTTTGTCGAGATTGGCTTGGTCTTCAGTGTACCGCACCGGAGGTTTCCCGCCCGGATGATGCATGTGATGTCAAAGAGGGGTTTTTTAACAATGACCACTACGAATGAAGGACCAACGACGGTGAAGGAAAAGAAGGAAAAGGAGCGAATTCGGAAGGAATCTCTTTCTTTCCGGGAATCCTTTTTTTTAGTTTAGAAAGTAGAATGAACAAAGAACTTATTCTACTCAAGACTGTAAAGTCTTTTTGTGAAATTGCAGTGGGGGAGCAAGAGCTCTATCTAAAATACGAAGACACTGGTTCCCCAGAGAAACTAAGAAACCATCCCTTATTTGAATCCGCCAAGGACGTACTGCATAGTTCTCTTCGAAAGGGCATAGCTCCAATTATGGCCAAAGAAAACTTGGCCCTGCCCGAGAGAATGACGCATTCTGACCTAGTGGATAAATTAATTGATACGCAAGTAAGAGATCAAACCATTCTAGAACCTCTTGATCTTATGCGGATATACAATCTATTCGAGAATATGATTATTTATGATGTGAACATTCATTCCATGTTAACCACCCTATTTAATCTCAGTTAGTAATCGAAAAGCCTCATTCAGTCTCATTCAACCAACTATCTTTTTGAAGCAGATAGTTCACAGTGCTCATTCTATAGATACTGTCAAAGCCAACTCATGAAAATTAAAAAAAGAAATGCAGCTCTATGTATTTGCTTTTTGAAATCTTTCGCCCTATTGTTGATAAGTCAAGGCCTTGGGGCCTGGGCCTTGACTTGGTGCCCCCTATGCTTTCTATTTGTGGACTTGATGGATTTTATCCTTTCAACCATGGATGGAGTTCCTCTTTCCTTCGGAGGAAATGGGAGTGGTGGTACTAGCTCATCGAAGAGGCCGCTATTTGATCTCAATTTAGCCCCTTCCCCTCAAACAGATCCGGAACCCGCGCCCCTTGAACCATCCTCGGAGTCGGAAGAAAGTCGAAGGGAACGGGAGCTTCGGGCCTCAAAAGAATATAAAGCTGTCGAAAGGCACAACGAGAGGCGTGACACACGCATCAAAGAGATCCGCCAACGAGCGAAGGAAATCGCTCAGGATTGGGGATTAAGCCCCGACAAATGCGATGCGGTGGAAAACGCCGCAAACTTTGTGGCCTGTAAGGCCGAAGAGTTAGAGGAAAGGAAACAGCTCCCCTTTCTCAGGAGGGCAAGAGGGAGCCTAGAGAACTTTAACAGTCAGACCTGGCGTCACATCTTAGATGAAGTCAAAAGATGGAGATCTTAGATGAAGTCAAAAGATGGAGACCCTAACTATAGTATAGTTAGTCTGGTTCGAGGACCCCTTGATCAAAGGAAAGGGCTCGTCGAAGGAGATGCATTTCAGGTACTGGTAGTACTGGACAAGCTCTCAGGGAATAATCTCTTTCTTATTTCTGCCTTTCTTTCCCATGACGACTAGGAACAGGCAAATCCAAAATTTCACTTCGAATTTCGGACCTCAACATCCTGCTGCTCATGGTGTTTCACGATCAGTATTGGAAATGAACGGAGAAGTGGTGGAACGTGCGGAACCACATATTGGATCACTCCAGTGCGGCACGAAGCCGCTGACGCCGAGTCGGCTCCTATGCCGCTAGCTATGCCCTGCTTGGTCCCCCGGCACGGTGGAGGTTCCGTAGCGCGTCATGAGCACCGGGCTAAGGGGCGGTTGAGCAACTCAAGCGAACCGCCCTACCTTACTACAACATAAGGACAGAAGGGAGAAGGTTGTGAAGGTGGCCTCGTTATCCACACCTCCGGTCAGATGAATGGAGGACCGACCTACCCGGGTTTTCATGAGCGTTGGCGGGTCCTGGAGTGCCTGTCAAGGGCGCTAGCGCATACCCCGGGGTGATCATCACCACCTGCACCTCACATCTCGGCACAGTGGAACGTGTAACCCGCCTGCTGTCTCATTCAACTAAATTTGTTCCTGTAATCCATAGCCTAACAGAACGCAGCAGCAAGGGACAACCCGCCCATACAGCCAGCGGGGAGGATGGCACTACTGGCAAAGACCGTCCGGCGAAAACGCCGCAGGCGCGAAGCGTGGTAGGCCTGCGCCGGGGGAGCATAGCATAGGTAGGAAAGGGAGCCTGGACGGTGGAAGAGCCAGGGGAGGCCGGGTCATTTGACGGAAATGGAAGGCTTTTCCCCTATTAGAGAAGGCCGTCTTCAGTAAAGAGGAAGTGCATTAATTCTTGGAAAAAGAGGGAACGAGTGGAGTATACGAAACGAGCCAAGCCAAGAGCGAGCCTATATAAAAAATGAAATAAAGTTAATTCAATGAATAGATAGAGTCAACGGTACGACAGACAGCGCTGCCTACACGCGAATTAGCTTCCGAGGTCGAGCAGTCTCAATTTCACTACAGGATTTGCGAATGAATGCTGGGCTGGGCCACCTCGAATGGCATGAGCCGCATGCGGGGAGACCCGCACGTACGGTTTTTAGGGGGATCTGGTCGAAAGACCGGCCGGCGCCCACCCGACTAGAGGGACTGAGAAATTAATAGAGTACAAAACTTATCTTCAAGCTTTAC
>JBAGKO010187842.1:0-15431 GCA_037177275.1 Acacia concinna
GACACGTGGCGCAATCTCACAACCTCAAGGGGGAAGGTGGAGGAGTATAAATAGGTGGTGCCATTTGCTCATTTGGCATCCAGGAAGCATTCCAAACATCCAGGAAGCATTCTTGAGATCAAGGAGGCATTCTTGGTATCAAGGAGGGAGCAAAGGATCCAAGAGGGATCAAAGCGTCTAAGAGTGATCCAAGAGGGATCAAGGGATCCAAGGGGGATCCAAGAGTTGAGTTCTCTCATTGTAGCTCTCTTGTAATCTCTTCCTTTGTAAAGCTTTTGTGTTTAATACAAAGTTCTTACTTTGCAAGTTCTTGAGTTCTCTAATACTCTTTCATGAGTATTCGAGTGTGATAGGCTGACTTAGCTAGTTCGTGAGGGGCGACAAGCAGCTGAGTGCCGCACGGGTGCTTGTAAGAAACAAGTCCATGACAGTTGACATTAAAAATTTATTGTTTTTCTTTAAATTATGTTGTTTGACTTATGAACTAATATATAATGCAATAAAATATGTTATATGATATAATTAAGTAATGTAATTAACTTTCTTAAGATTTTTATAGGATTCTCTAGGAAAGTCAACGGAGTCTTATAAATAGAAATGGAGGGAGTATATATTAATAGAACACGATAAATGATAGGATTAAATAATTTATTTAGCTTTTTTAATTTTTTTTAAAATAATTGAATCTTATATTTAGACTAAAGAGAGTAAAAATTATATCGAACAAAGTAGAGCAAAAATTTGTATGGTACAAAATCAAAGCAAGAGTATTGCATAAAATCTAGAGGAGTGACAATATTATAAGTTAAAAATAATGGGATGTGGAAAATTGGTTAAAAATATTTGTATGGAAATTTTACTGGGCAAAAGCACTCTAAATAACTTATCTTGATTCTTGAATTACCGTATAATTGAATAAGAACTGTACTTGTTCAAGGTAGTTGCATTGGCTCAAATTATGATTTATACTCCTCAGTCAGAATTAAATCAATATGTCATTAATTCTGATATTCATTCTGATCAAGGACAAAAAGGAATTAGATTAGAAAAAGAAAGTAAACATCTATACAGGTAATTTTCTCTTCCTTTCTGTTTATTTCCTTCTAGCTTTATGGTTATCTCTTCGTAGAATTGTCATGGAGCTAGAGAACGGTCTTTCCCTAGAATGTTTAAGGATATTGTTACTAAATATAATATTGATGCCATGGGTCACATTGAAACCTGAATAAGTAGTAATAGAGCTGTTAGAGTTGTGCACCGTCTAGGTTTTAATAACTAGTTGAGAGTGGAAGCAATTGGCTTTGCTAGCGGAATCTGGTTACTTTGGAATGAATGGAAAACGTTGGTTGATTATCTCTGGCCTAACAATTAGTTGCTGCATTGTAGTGTTAAATGTAGTCAATCTGATGAGATGGTGTTTGTTACTATTGTTTATGGTGAACCTAGAGCTGAAAATAGAGGGGATTTATAGCAAACTCTAATTATGCTTTTGGGATGTTCCCCTGGGCCTTGGCTAATCTTGGGCAATTTTAACGCCTATCTAAACTCCTATGATAAAAGTGGTGGTGGTGCATCAAACATTCTTTCAATGAATCAATTGTGGAATTGTACCAACTCTTACAACTTATTTGAAGTACCAGTAGTGGGGGATAATTTCACTTGGGGACACAAGGATATTCAGGAGAGATTAGACTGGGTCTTCTGTAACCATCTATGGGAATCTACTCATCAAGATTTTAAGGCTTTTCGTTAACTTAAATTCAAGTAAGATCACCGAGTCATTGTTGTTTCCAATGTTGATCAGCCTCGGGTTTAGTGGCCACTTTGTTCATCTATTGATACAATGTGTTTCAACTGCCACAATGAGAGTACGTTGGAACAGCTCCCCTTCAAGCTCGTTCTTTTTGAAAGAGGCGTTATATAAGGCGACCCCCTGAGCTCCTACTTTTTTGTAATATGTATGGAAAGACTCAATTAACTAATCAATCACCAGGTTCATCTTGGGAATTGGAAACCATTCCGCTTAAAAAAAAAAGAGGTCCAATCATCTCCCATCTCTTTTTTATTGATCTTTTACTCTTCTATGAGGTATCTTGTGATTAGCTTGAATGCATTCAAAGCATCGTGTCCTTCTTCTGTTAACTCTCTGGACATAGGATCGGCCTTCCAAAATCCAAGCTTTTCATTTCCCGTAATGTCCATTCGAGTAGAGCTTTCTAATTTAGCCAGATGTTGGGTATCCATCTATCCTTTGACTTGGAAAAATATCTTGGAGTGCCCCTTCTTCACAAGAAAGTCACCAAGCTAACTTTTGCTTCTCTAGTTTCAAGGGTCCATCAAAAAGCTCGCAAATTAAAAGGGTAGATGTTTTAGTATGGCTTGGAGATCCGTCCTTATTAAATCTGTTATATATTCTCTCCCTTTCTACCAAATGAAATCTCTCTTGCTTCCCAAAAGCACTCTGAATGATATAGATAAGATCAGGTGCAATTTCTTTTAGAATCATGGAGATCAAGGGAACAAATTGCATCCAATTGCTTGGGATAAAATAAAGAAAGATAAGGATTTAGGAGGTCTTAGATTCAAAGATTTGAGACTCCAAAATGAGGCTTTCATCATGAAACTTTGCTAGGCTACACTGACCAAGCGTGACTCTCTTTAGTCCAACACATTCGCAACAAATATCAACGTGGAGAAGGAAAATTCCCCGACGTCATAAAGAAGAAAAACCAATCGGCAATTTGGAGAGCAATCAATATGGTTTTGGATTCTTTCAGGAAAGTTATTAGGAGTAAGGTTAGAAATGGGCAAAACACCAATGCTTGGTGGGAGCTGTGGTTCAAACTTGAGCAGCCTCTGTTCTATTATATTGATAAGAATCAACATTTGGTGAATAATGATGATCTTGTTGTTGACTTTGTCAGTGCCTCTGGTTCATGGGACAAAAGCAAATGGAGCATTTTCCTGCCTAATTGGGTGGTTGACTGTATTTTGGAAACCCCTTGATTGAAGCTGTTTTTGTCGCCTGAATCGGTTCGTCAAATTGATTGCATCTAATTAATGCAGTATAGTGTACAACCAGTCGTTCTTCTCAATGAGCTATTATTTGGTATTCCTAAGCAATCATCCTAATTTTAACTAAACTAATTAGTTGATTAATTATGGGGTTTTTGTGGTGTAGCTAAATTAAACCAAACTAAACTAAATCTTTTTTTTTAGGTTTTTAGGTTTAGAAAACTGGTTTTGTTTGGATAAGAGTAATATGGTAAAACTAGTATCTCGATGGTATTTGCTCGACTATCCTCGCTCTCTCAAAATGTGTTGGGAATTTAAATATTTAAGTTCAATTTGAAAACCCCAAGCGATCACTTAGGTCCAACGATTCAATTAATTAAAAACCTTTCTAGGATCCTAGGTTAATTAATTATCAATTAAAACGTTGTTAAGTTCTCTTAGGGTGCAAGATGAATGAATGAGTCAATCCTCGAATTGTCAATCAACAATTCGAGAATTAAGCGCGAGAGGAAAAATCAATTGTGATCACGAAATCAAACCAATCACACATAAAAGTCTTTAAATTCATATATAAATAAATACCAAACTTCATACATCAAACTTGCATATTCAATCCAGATCTCAGTTACAATTGTAAACAAATTCTCAAAACTAAATAAAACTTCTTAGATCTAGGTAATTTCATAAAGATGAAGATAATTTAGAAATCTAAATAGAAAATCTACTCCCCTGGTTATTACATAAACTCCAACCTTGCGATTCATCACCGAGAGGCTAAAGAGTTTAGCCTCTTATGGCTTTAGATCTCCTGCAATCGTGCTTGATCTTCAACTCCATGAGAGATGGTTGAGGTTTATGGTGAATTGATGAGTAGAATTTGGGTAGAAGGATGGTTAGGGTTTAGAATTAGGGTTAGGAATTGAGGGGAATTTGGCGAATTAGGGTTTGTGGCTGCGTGGCTGCAAATTTGCAGACTCAGGGCTTAGGGCTTCCTCTAAACGAATGACTAATCCCTCTTTATATAGACTAATCAGAAACCCTAATAAAAAATGCATCTCACTCTGATTATGCACTCAGGTGGGCAGAACATCATACTTAATGTGTTTGGGCCTTCAAGCTCTGGTGTCTTCATCCTCTCTATCCTAGCTCCAAATTGGGCTCCAATTTCTCCTTTGCTTGCCTGAAAACATCACAATAAATACTTTTGCCAAGGCAAGTGAAACAATCTAATAAAGGAGATAAAATAATCACATTTGTACCCTTAATTGAGCAAAATGCAAAGTATGAACCATACAGTCCATAGACTATAAATACCATGCAAATTGAGGGTAAACGTGTGCAAATTAGTTATAAAACACCCTTGAAAACCACATAAATATTGTATCTTATCATACCCCTTTGGGAAAACTTTCAAGGAAAAAATGCCCTTTAACCCTATAAATGAAGTTGGTAACCCTATTTTAAATACAAATTAATTAGGGGGAATGGAGGATAAATTTTCCCAAAACAAAGAGCAAAGTGAAGAACAACAACTTTAGCCTAGATGTACATTTTGGAAATAAGGTCACTATAGATCAACATGTAAAGAGGTAATAGCTTGTACTGTTGCCTAATGTATGTGTTTAATATATGTTTTAGGGCAAAAATATGTTTTATTTCCAACTCACGTTTTTTTATATTTAATGCTGGAAAAAAGTCTTGTCCATATGCGTCTTAATATATATGTTTTACACTTTGATGATTCAGGCTCCCTCTTCAGGTAACCCATGGCCTCTAAGGAAGAAGAGAACCCCAGTATACAGGCACCCACTCCCTCCCAGACAGCAACTCATCCATCGAAATGTCCACCAAAACTCAAAACAAAAGAGTGTACAAGACAAGAGCCGTGTGTGACATGAGTCTAATATTTAATGGGCATAATGGCAGATATGTGTTCAGTGTGAGTTGTGTGACTGACTTCTAGCAATTTTTTTCCCCTGTAATGTGTCATTGTGAAATGTGGCTAATTGCACATAGGGTTCTAGAAGAATTGTACACTCACAAGAAAAATTTAATGAAGTTATAAATAGGATTAAAGAAAACCCCTCTCTCTCTTTCTTTCTTATAAACTGAACCAAAGAAATAAATAACTTTCCTTTTTTTTCTTTCCTTCTAGAGAACTAATTCATATTTCAAGCATTGGAAGTTTGTTAACTTTTTTACATTTTCAGCCAAATTTAATTATTTAAGCACTTTTCCTTGATTCTCGTGACGTGATTGAAGGTATTTAGAAAAAGACTAAAATTAGCAAGTCTTACATTGGACATAAAATACTTTTCAGAATGGTTTTATAAGTTCCGACACATCATAATTAAGAGAAAATGTGGTTTCAATTTGGAGGGAAAGGTGTGACTGGCTAAGCACTTAGCACATGGTTTGCATATATACTACATTTTCTGGAATCATCGGGGAAGCGAGGACCTACAGTTGAGGGTGCAATTTAATTTAAAAAATAACAATTTGATAATTAAAATTTTATTTCATATCTTTAACGTTGACCCCAAGTCATGAATCATGTGTTTATTTGATCGATCAATTAATTAACTGTTTGTTTTCACTCTTTAACGTTTTTCATGTGGAGAATTAAACAAAAAAATAAAAAAAAAGAAGATACGTTAATCGGAGAAGGGTTAAACTAAATTTTCCATATCACTCATGTTGAAAAATGGGTTAGTCCACCTTATTAACTGTTTGGTATAAAGGATTTAGAGGGGAGAGCAAGGAAGGAGAAAATAAACTTGTGAGTGGAATTTAAAAAAAATTAGAAAAGTAGGGTTGCAAAATTTTAATAATTAAAAAGAATATGTAAGATAAAATAGTAAAAAAATTAATTAAAAAACTTTAACACAAAGAAAGTAAATAATCTAATAATACACATCATATAATATGATTAGGTAACTTATTCATTTTTATTCATTTTTCTAAAAATAGTTAACTGAGTCTCATATAGAGTAAACATTACTTCACAAACTTAATATCTACACAGTGAGTACGTAACTTTGATTTATTATTTGTTGCCGTACTGTTCATGGAGATGACGAAATGAAGAACTTGATGTTTTTTTGCTACTCAATGACAGGGACTGATTATTAGTGTTGATATGGATGATGGTGATGATATTGCTAATGATGCTACAAATGTTTATTACTTCTTATGTTACTTCAGAATTATAGTACTTCAGTTATAATTGTTATCCTTATACCTTTTTCGATATTGAGATTTCAAATAGTATATGAATTATCCTTTGTTTATTTTGACTATTTGATATGAATTATGTTTTTTTTTTTTTTAAGTTTTTCCCTAAGCACAGGTACCACGTTGGTTGTTCAAAGTTTTTTTTAGGGCCCATGGTATCCATAGCGATGACTAATCTCCTCACACTTAAAGTTTTCCGAAGAGACTTTAGTGCTAGCCATGGAATATATACATTGACTAGGATCAAATCCATGTCTGGATAGTTAAAGAACCCAATTACATACTAATTGTACTAAGTCTTGTGGTTGGTTGTTTAAGGTTTTGTTTTACATGCTTATTAAAAAACATGTCTTTAGGGTAGGGCCAATCCATTAGCTAGTCCAATATTGAGGCTAGTGTTAAATTTGAGGTTTATCTAATCAAATGCCCAACACAACCCAAACCTATTGCATGTTGGATCTGTTTGGCACGTGTTCGCACCGCAACTGTACTAGTCACTCTAAGTAATGAAATAGTGAGTAGAGTATCATTCTCATAAAGATTTTGCAAAACAAGTTATCAAACAAAATGTTAGCGCATTCAATTAAGTTAAGCCAAGCAAATGTTTGGTAGAAAAGTGAATTTTGAAAGCTATTTGTAAAACGAAAAATTGCTAAGAGTAAATAATTTTCAAACTTCAAGGAATCGAGATTCTATGATTACTTCTCCCATATATACTTTATAAGGTCAATTAATTCATCCTTAATTAGTTTTAATGAAAAATCAAGTGTTTGCCTAAAATTCACAAATATTGAAAAATCTTTCTCAAGTCAAAACCAACATATATTTTCAAATAACCCATTCAATCTCTTGCAACAAGCCAAAGAAAATAATTATTAAGGTTCAATCTTTATAATAACAATAGAAGGTCAATTGGTAAATCTCTTTCCTACTAACAAACTCTCCATTCAAACATAAACTCAAGACTGGCATAATTTTATCATAGTTCTTCAAGCAAGATAATCTCTCTCAAGTATCATCTAATTTGACAAATCAACCAAGTGGTGATCAAGCATTTAGAGGCATTAGGCACACAATAAAATCAACACATAATATTTCATTAAATACTATAAAAAAGAAGAATACAATACCTTAATCCATATAGAGGTTCAAAGCAATCCGAGAATAATAGGTTTAGTTACTCATAATTACAAAATAGCTACAAGTATACAAGATAATTACAGCCATATGGAAAATAAAGCCAAGAAATGGAAGAAGGATAGAAAAAACTAAGGATTTGAGTCTCCAAGCTCTTGAAATCCAAACCCTAGCTTTCAAATGCTCCTAAAGCTCCAAGAGGACTAAACCCTAGAACACAAGACTCTTTTGCAGTGTAGAATCGCTTAATTTTGTCCTATCTCTTTGCTATATACTTCATCAATCAGCTCTTCAAAGTAAAACGCATGGTTGTACATTTTCCAATTGGCTTCAACACACCATATTGTTGGCTGAAGCATGTCACATAGAAAGTCTAGACCTGCGTTGGCTTTAACACACTTTGGAGTTAGCTAAAGTATGTCAAACAAAAAGTTCGACTTGGTTTTGGCTTCAACACACTTTACTATTGGCTGAAGCATGTCAAACAAAAAGTTTAGCTTGGCTTTGCTGAAACATATCAAACAGAAACCTTCTTCCTAGCTTCAAGAGCATCAAGCTTCTTTTTTAATTCATGTGAAAGCTTTCAACTTGTCCTTATCCCTACAAAATGGGAGAATCAATGAATTATAAATCTTTTTCTAGGAATATACACCAAGATCCCTTTTCTTTAGCTTCTATAAACTTTTTTCTATACAAAATTTTATTCCAATTCAATTAAAAAGGGAGTAAAATGTGCTGGAATATGATCAATTTACAAGAGTTAACAATACATAGCACTTGCAAGTAGGGACTAGGATTGTGTCAAATTGTACGTTTGGTACATGGGATCGATGCTAACCTAGGATTATCAATACCACAAAAGTGGGATTGGGTGAAACCCACCTCCCCAGTATAGCATTTTCAATCCTAGGATTGCAAATTTTAAAGGTAAAAGTGTCCTTGTTTATTATATTTTTTGGACAAAAATAACTTCTCAATTTAAACTAATTACTCTCTATTGTCGCTTATCTCCATCATCGCTCTTTGCAGCAAATTTCATATAATCTTCTTTAACCTATAATCGATCTTCATGCAATTTTGAAAATCAACAAATAACAGAAGTTTCGAACTCCACATGCAATTACTCCTTAAACACTAATTTCCATGTCTGAGTATTTAGAAACTTTGAAAGTTGGAAGAATAGCATCCAATTTTTTTTTTATTATAATGAGTACTCTGCCTATATAACTTGTGAATTATGGATCGGACACAAATTCGATTTTATTTTTTTTAAGGAAATATATATTCCTAGCATTGTGATGTTTGAAAAGAAAACCAAATATTTTCCTCTTCTCATCCCTTGGTGAAGAGGAATCATCAAACGTTGGAGAAGGTGGGGTTGTAGGAGGTGGAGATGAAGGTTGCGTCTATGTTAGATTAAGTTTGGGATTTAGGGCAAGGGGTATTTAGGTAATTTACAATTAATGTCAGCTTACACAATAGAAGTAATAAAATCATTCCCTCCAATTGTTACTCCTTACCAAACATATTTTTAATGCATCAATTCACTCCCACTCCCTGTCAATCCATCGAAATTCAATGCTTCTTACCCACAGGGCCATCAGGTTCGTCAAGAGTCAGGTTTGATTTCTATCTCTACCTAAAGGGGCTTGGGCTAGTTAATTATGTAAAAGGCAAGACATGATTTTTCAAGATTGGAGGCTTTCTTAAGTATTTTATATTTAATAGAATTGAATAAGCTTTTTGTGATCCAAAATCACCTAATAATATATGGTGCAACATAAAACATCATTAAATTATGTGCCGATATTATATCATGATACTTTTGGATATGAGACAAATTTAAGTTTAAGTAACTTAAAATTAAAACATCATTAATTTAAGTTTACGGGGTAGTGTATATAAAATCAACTTATGAAAGACAAGAACGCTGTGTGTCAGTGTGTGTGTTTGTTTATTTATTTTTTTTTTTTGGGGGGGGCTGCATAAAGCACACCCTTAGGTGTGGCAGCATTAAGATCTCTAAAGTGTCCACTTTTCTTCCCTTTACCAAGACAGGGATTTGATATGGATAGGGTTTTGTGCCAGTCTACGACTAAATGTAAGTAATTTGTAGGAAAAGGACAGACGAGAGAGAGAAGTGAGAAATTATTTGTAAACAAAGGAGAGATAAAAATACTAATCCATTGAGATGCGAAAAATGGGGTCTAAGTGATTTACATTTACGTATAGAGTGGTACTCTTGAGAAGTTAATTACTTAGACTTATTATCCAATTTAAAACTAAATTAAAACTAACATAGATCATCTCCCACTTTAGGCTTTCTATCACTCTTTATTTTGGTTTTTATATTTCCCTTTAAGTTATAACTCTAGGCTAATTAATAATCAAATTAAACATAATGAGAATGTAGTATAAATCATTGCAGAAGTTTACTACCATCATTGAGAATTCATGGAATGTTCACATAACTCTTAAATTCATTGCAATACGTGGACTCACTTATATTTATAGTATGGATGTAATCAATATTCAATTCAACCTCCACATAACTTATCCTATGATCATCATTGCCAATTCAGATTCATTTGAATCCAGAATCAACTTCATAATTGTAATTTCATGGATGGATTCATGAAGCAATTATGATTACAAGTTACATTCTATGGCTCAAACCAAGTTTTGGATACGTGGAGATTGAAGATCTAGCCTCTCTGATCATGGCTAGAATTGTTGGAAACAGACAGGAGAGGTCACTGGAGCCTTGCCGGAATCTAGAAGTAATCTCTCATCTCCGACGACCTCAGGTCACAAGACCACTCTCTGAAGGTCTCCCACTCTCAGTCGATCCTCTCTGTATGCATGGAATGAGGCAGAATCAGCCAATTTTCCTGGAAATTACTCTTAGTCGATCCTCTCTGTATGCATGAAGTCTATATATCCATAGACTTTAGGGTTTTCAACTAATAAGGTTATTAGCATTCAACTAACTAAATATCTCGACTAACTCAACCTTCCAACACTGGCATCTCTTTGTAGTTGCACGCAAGCATATATAATAGTCTCTTAAAAATTCCACTATATAGTAAACAAACTAACTAGCTTTTAATCTCGCGTGCTAAAAGAAAACTTACATATGTGACCCTCAGCTCTCAAAATTAGTTGAGGTCAACCTCTGACCTTAAAGAGTTTAAAAATTCAGTAGCTATGATCTTAGTCATGCAACTGAGTTTTCTTCACTTCACCTTCAGTTTCTTCTTCATAGAATCTATCTGATCCTTGATACAAGATCAACTTGCAAAAAGAAATTGAACTACAAATTGGATCTTATATTAAAGACTAGAGGTAGTATATCTTATCCTTACTCAAGGCTTTTTGGTACATGCTGCATTCTCGTCTTTTGGATGGCGGCTACAACAGCCTCCTCTTCCTAATGTGTAGAAGTTCCTCACCTTCACTGACTTTGGCTACCAATTTATTAAAACCCACAAATTTCTGTTTCCTTAATTTTCTTTCTGTTTTATATATGCAGGATATCATTACAAACACAATTTCTGGAAGTTGTACAAATAATGGAATTGCATAGATAAAAAAGTTGTTGGTTAAAATTAGTTAAAGATAATAAATGTGTAAATTTTTTAAAAAAATCCAATTTTTTGTTTTTGTTTGGGGGGGGGGGGATGGAGAGAGAGAGTGAGAAGGAAAAAGAGGTGCATGAGAGATAATTAATATAGTAACATAGAAAATGGGGAAAATGTTTGTTCAAGTTTTAAACATCCTTTTAGTGTATTATATATATATATATATTTTCAGTCTAAAATATAAGTCACTTCAACTAATTCATTGAAACTAAGAAATAGTAGTTAACTCATTAACTTTATCTTGCATTCAAAGAAATTTTCAATTTTACCCATACACAATGGGGTTTTCAAGGAGGGTGAAAAATACTATGAGACATATATAAATATTAACTACATGAGCAAACTTGACAACTTAGGATTAATAGTTCTCAAGGTGACTTATATTATAGGCCATACTATTCTTCAAGATCTAGAAGCAATTTATATTATAAATTAGAGAAAATAAATAGAACCAAACCATCCCATAAATTGTATCTTTTATATAGATAGGATCATAAGAGCATGTTACATTGATTCTTCATCCTCTTAACTATAGAGATAAAGTTATATTTCAGTTTTATTACCAAAAAAAAAAGTTTTTACATCTCTAATCCTCTTAACTTAGACCTGAAGAACTGCATGGGGAACTGTTTTCTAGAAATCCAAACGAGACAGGAGAGCCTTCAGCAATCAGCGAAAAGACGTGGACTGATGGAGCCTTCCTATAAATCATGGTTCCGCTAAAATTTGAAGTGATTAAATAACACTAGCAAGTAAAGTAGTATATGGAAAATACTTCAAGGTAATTAAGCCCTTTTTTGGCCAACTGATAAGCCATTTATCAACTTAATTGGACTTGGCTGCTTCAATTATACGAGACTAATGGGATTATTATGTAGATCAAGAGGAGATAAGCTTGGTGCTAAAAAAGATCTTAGCGCAATTATAAATGACCACGTAGCATGCAAACAAGTAAAAACAAAAACAAAAACATAATCTAGCTCATTGAGCTATTTTCCACCAAAGTGCTTTGGGTGAATAATAAGGATTTGGGGATCGGGACAGGTATTAATTGCAAAGGATGCTCGCTTTTATTTTATTTTTATTTTTTTTGGTATGAATCGGGGCTAAACGCCCATTCTATCAATTATCTATAACAAATCTCGGGCATGAATCACCCTGTACATCTCTATCCAGTAGTCTCTGTAACCCCATAGGAGGATCACAAAGAAACATCCAGAGCCATTCACAAGACTCTGTTTTACTAGTCAGTCCGCACACATGTTCCCTTCTCTAAATGTATGCCTTACACGTATTTCCCACTCCTCATCTATCCACCTAGCTATTTGTTTTGTGAACCTATCATTTACATCATTATTAATCAGAAATTCAGACAATCTAGAAACTACAATGTATGAATCAGATTCAACAATTATCTTCTTCAAATTTTTCTGCTTTGCTAGTAAGAAACCAGACCATACACCCCATAATTCTGTCGTCACTGCTGTACACACTCCCACTTTATTCATAAATCCTCCTAGCTCCCCTTTCATTTCTCAGTAACCCACCACATCCTGCACATCCTGGTTGTCCTTTTGCAGCCCTATCTATATTCAATTTCACCTACCCACTGTCTGGAGGCTTCCAGCTAATATTCCTCCATCCACCCATCACCTTCCAGTTCCCTTCCTTCATTGCCTGAGATATCGACCAGACATATCTCCATATAACCACTACATTTATATTACAGCTATTAAAACCACTATTAAACAATGCTTTATTCCTCCAAAACCACATATACCAGCAGGTAACAGCAAACACCCCTTTCCATTCATTCCCTCTTCCTACTTTTTTCCTTAGTTTCAAGTTTCTTTCCAGCCATTCATGACAGTTAAGTTCAAAAAAACCAGGTAACATCATACCTGCTCCCAACTCATTCCATATTCTCTTCGCAACCTCACAGTCTCTAAGGGCATGTAATACATTCTCTGGTTTCCTTTGACATCTGCAGCAAACCTCTGAACATAACCCTGCTCTACTTCTTCTTTCTGATGTTTGTAGCCCATCAACAGCAGCCATCCATAGAAATGTTTGAATCCTCTTTGGTCCTTTCCAACTCCAAATTAATCTCCATAATGTGTCTTTCTCTTTTACCTCCTCTCCTTCTAATATGCAGTACATTTCCTTCACGCTAAACTCTTTCCCCCTTGCTCCCATCTAGCCTATTACATCCTCTCCATCCTCCTCTATTGGCAGCAAAATTGCCACAATCCACTTCATCACCTCCTCTGACAGAAATTTTCCCAATACCTCAGTATTCCATCTGTTGTCAACAATGTACTCACATACTTTTTTATTCACATCATCCTCATCAGGCTTGTTAAAACAAACCTCAATTAGAGCCTTATCTTTGACAGCCCATTTGTGATTCCAAAACTCTGTCTTTTTCCCATTATTGACCTGCCATCCCACTTGTTTTACTATCATAGGCCATAAACTCCCCAGCTTTCTCCATAAGGCAGAATCTGTCCTCTTCACTACACATTCATTTACTAATTCTTTTCCTCTCCCATATCTTTCTGTTAGAATTGCATAACACATCTTTTTCGGTTTTGTAATCACATCCCATCCTATTTTGCATAACAAAGCCTCATTCATCCTTTTCATGTTCTTCAATCCTAATCCTCCCTCTTCTTTTGGCCTACACATTCTTTCCCATTTTACAGTGTGCAACTTCCTTCTCCCCCTTATGTCACCCCATATAAAAGCCCTTTGTATTTTTTCTAACTCTTTACACACTCCAATGGGAATATCTTCATGCATCATATTGAATATCGAAGTTTGTTGCATGACAGCCTGAACCAACGTTACTCTTCCTGCCATTGACAGACTACTAGCCTTCCATTTGCTCAGTCTTTTTTGCATTTTGTCCAACACGAACTTAAACTTATGTCTGCTTCTTCTGCCATACTGCACATAAGCTCCTAGGTAATGTCCCAATTCATTTGCTTGTTTGAATCCACATATGTTTACCAGCTCATCTCTTTTGGTCATAGACACATTCCTTGAAAACATGATAGTAGTCTTCTACACATTCAACTTTTGCCCAAAAACTTCCCCAAATTCGTTCAAACAATTCAGTACACTTCTTAGTTGATTTTCCTCTGCCTCACAGAAGAGTAGAAGATCATCCGCAAATAGTAGATGAGTAATTGGAGTTCCCCTTCTTCCCATCATCAATGGTCTCCACTCTTTTCCTTGGGCTCGATCCATAATCATATGTGTTAACTTCTCCATACCCATTACAAACAGATATGGTGACAATGGATCACCTTGCCTCACCCCTCTTGTAGGCCAAAATGTATCTGACTTTACACCATTCCATAATAACTGCATTGAAGGTGTTTCAAAGCATGCACTCATAATTTCCACTAGTTCTTTAGGTAGTCCAGCTTCATGTAACACTCCTCTCAAAAATTGCCAATTCATTCTATCATAGGCCTTCTCTAGATCTATTTTGATAGCCAAGTACCCCTTCGATCCCTTCAAATTCCCCATATAATGAGATATTTCTTTTGCTACAATGATATTGTCCTGAATGCATCTACCATGAACAAAGCTGGTTTGATAGGGTGAAATTAACTTCGGCATTAGTGGTTTCAGCCTATTAACAATTATCTTCGGTATGATCTAATACAACACATTGCATAAAGATATCGGCCTCAAGTTGCTTACCGTTTCTACTTTCTCTACCTTAGGAATTAGTACTAGCAGAGTGGAATTGAGCTCCTTCAATCTCGCTGGTTCACACCACATATTTTGCACTAATTCTGTTACATTGCTTCCAATCAGTTCCCAATTATTTTGAAAAAAGGTAGCTGGGAATCCATCACTTCCTGGAGCTTTGAAAGCTCCAATACTAAAGATTGTCTTCTTTACTTCTTCCTCTGATAATCCCTTTCTTAATTTCCTCAACTCTTCTTCTGCCATGACAGCCCATTTATGCCTTGTTTCTACCCATCTTCTTTGCTTTGTCTCTTCTGTAAATAATTTCATATAAAACTCTTTGACCATATCCACTATCTCCCTCTCATTCTCACTACTACAAAAAATGTTTTTAACATCCCTTTTTTAAGCCTTTTAACGTCCCTTTTTGAGGGGACGCATAAATGGGGGACGCAGAAAGAAAGGAAACAGTGTCCCCAAAATTGGGGATGCCAAATATAAGATACGACATCCCCAATTTGGATTAGGGACGCCGTAACTTGACCCTACGGCCACCCTAAAACAAATTTGGGGACGCCATATGTAAGATACGGCATCCCCAATTTGGATTAGGGACGCTGTAACTTGACCCTACGGCCACCCTAAAACAAATTTGGGGACGCCATATGTAAGATACGGCATCCCCAAATTAAGTTTTGG
>JBAGKO010187851.1:0-15431 GCA_037177275.1 Acacia concinna
GTTCATTTATATCCTAACCTTAATTAATTATGTAATGTCTCACATAATTATAGAAGGTGTAATTAAAGTCCGGAATCATTCTAATTTGATTATGTGGATCCTATAGGTATATGTCTATCCTATAGGCAAATTAGACTTAAGCCTAATTCCACACTCCTTAATCTTAAGGTCTATTTAAGGTTCCCTTCGTCAAATTCAACCCTAAATTCCCAAAACACACTTAAAGATGGCAAATCAAGATTAAAGAAACTGAAATAAATTTACCATAATTACTTCGTGGAAAATCAAATCTAAATAACAAATACGTTCATAGCTCCTCTAGGTCTAACATAAATTAGTCACACATGGCTATCAGAAAATTCATCGCAACAAGTTAAAATTATATGCATATTAAAGAAGGAAGACACAAAATCGCAAATCTATTGAAGACCCCTCTTTCCTATCAGCTGTCGTCACAGTTTGTGTTCTTTCTTTCTTTTTTTCTTCACTGATGTCTCTTCCTCACCATTGTTGTGTGTTTCTCTTGCCACCAGATATCTCCTTGTGCTGCCAGATATCTCTTCTATATATAGGTGAAGTATTAGGTTTTTTGTCTTTTTGTACCACATTTTGAATGATATATATTGTAATATCTTCATCATTCAAATCTCATCACTGTATTCTTTTCCTTACGTGTACCCCATGCTTCTTTTAATTTTTTTTCTTTCTTTTTTATTTGATTTTTCTGATTTCTTTGATCTTATAATATCTCTTGCACAGTAAAAAAAAGACAAGAATATATTTTCTACCTAAATTTATTCGTATCTTATGATTAATTAAAGAATAGAAATAATATATAAAAGATAATTAGATAGGTATAATATCAATAAATATGACTAAATATATCTCAAAATCTATACCTATTTAATTATAAAATATAAGCCTTTCAGTTAGAGCCTACCTATTTGAAAGAGGCATCTTTCAGTTTGCCAAACAAGAGCCATCACATTGTTAGAAGCCCATCAAGGTGATGTATAAGGCCCATGTGCAGTTAATTCACTTAAAATACCATGTGACAAGCATGTGCCTTGGAGGAGGAGCATAAATGACATCCAAAATAATTCAAGAAGCATCTAGAAGATGACCTCATCCATTCATTAGGCTTTAACTTTATTTTAGGAAACTTTCCTATTTTCATTTGCATTAAATAATGCCTTTTTTGGTCAAAACATGTTCTAGAAGGCTTATTTGTTTCATGTTTTTAGGTAGCTAATTTATTCTTGAAGATTAAGTAGTTTCCTTATTTCTTTAGGCTTGAATGGTGCCAATCAAGATAACCCATCATCATTTTAGGCATTAATGACTAGGGTTTTAATTCTATGTTGCTCTATTGTTACCTATTTAAGAAGACTATGTTTTTTTGGCATTTTTGCACCTTTTTTTTTGAGAGTGAATTATCTCGAGGGTTATTCTTAGAACTAGCAGACTTACCTTGTGGTGTCTTCCAACACTTTGGGTCCTTATTCTTTTGTACTCAATGGTCCAAGTGCATCTACAAATCTGTGTCTGGCTTTCTTGGGATTGGTTGTGGTTTCGTGGGATCTTTCCCTCTTGGGTTCATACCACATTACAAGATAGGTACATATATAGATCATCACATGTCCCGTTTTCTTTTCCTTGACATAATAATAATGTCCTTTTTAGTTATAAGAGAAAATCCAAAAAAAGACCATCGAAATGTGTAAAGGACAATTCAGTGTCTCAAAATCTACAAATTCCAAATTAGTCATTCGGGAGGAATCTGGAATTTTTGAATCTTGAAATTTTGTGAAATTACATAAATGCCCCTAGATTTTCAATTCACAACAAGAGTATCTCAATTCACACCAATAAGGGCATTTAGGTAATATGTATTCAAGCTGTGAATTGCTGTGAATTGAGATACTATTATTGTGAAAATGGAGAGGCATTTACTTATTTACATAAATGTCCTTGAATTTGCACAACAAGAGTATCTCAATTTACAACAATAGAAACATTTAGGTAATATGTATTCAAACTATGAGTTGCTGTGAATTGATATACTCTGGTTGTAAATTAAGATACTCTTGTTGTGAAAATCCAAGGGCGGGGGCATTTATGTAATTTCACAAAATTTCAAGATTTAAAAATTCCAAATTCCTCCAAATGAATCATTTGGAATTTACAGATTTCGCAATACTGAATTATACTTTATATAGTTTGATAGTCTTTTTCTGGGATTTTCCCTAGTTATAATTGCTTTCTCAACAAATTTACGAATCAAGTTCCCCCTCTTTGATATCCATATTCCTTCGTTGTGATCATGCTTAATGTACAAAGCATCATCCTCATTAATTTGTGTTTCAAGAGATGGCGACCCTTGCAAAGGATCATACTCACTGGATTAATCACCTCTTACATCCTCATCTTTTCTTTTGTTAGGTCTAGAACGTAGAACACTTGTTTAACTTGAGTGGTCAAAATGAAAGGCTCTTGTGTATACCCAATCTTGTTCAACTTCAATTGTATTAATCTCAAATTATCTACTTTTGAAGCAATTTTATTGTCAACCTACATGTACCCAAAGACCAGAAGATAAAATCCTATATGGTCCAACTTCCAAATGTGCTCAACCACGCTAAAGTATGACATATTCAAATATGTAGGATTCTTGTCTTTTGCACTTGACAAATGCATCATACCAGCAAGAACAGTAACCCCACCATTTTGCAGTTTGCTTCTGGCATCTTTGTCTCTAGTGTAGAAGGTGTATCTATTTATGTCATAGCTAGAGAAATAATGCACATGTTTGCTTGAGCCACGCCATAGGAACTTTACTTTCTCATACTAAATTAGGATCATTATTGTACAAGTCATCCACATACTTCTTCAACCATGATATAAATTGTTTATTGTGTTCTTTGACATAACAACTAAGTGCTTTGTTGGGGTTTTCCCTCATAATTAGCTCATCTTTATGAATATGAACATACTCCTCAATCTCTTCCGAGTTGTGAAGCATGTAAAGGTGTGCCTGATCCCACTGTTTGTTCGAGATAAAGATGACTTGCTTTCCCATCAACCCTTGTCCAGAAGTTTGTCCATTATGTCGAGCCATCGAAAGGTCGATGTCACATGCATGTTTTAAGTAATCAGTATAGAACTCAGTTGCCTCTTTACAAATATATCGTGCAACAATGCAACCCTCTGGCCAACTTCGATTTTTAACATACCCTTTCAAGTCATTCATCTTACGCTCAACTGGGTACATCCATCTTATGTACACTGGGTCATACAGTTGCACCTCCCTTACCAAATGAATAGTTATGTGAACCATTATGTCAAAGAAAACTAGAGGGAAAAACATCTCCAGCTCATACAATGTCGTCATAATCCAGGTTTGTAGCATTAGCAGCTTCTTAGGGTCAATCACCTAACTACACAGAGACTTAAAGAAGAAATATAGCTTCATAATCGATGCTCGCACTTTCATAGGTAAAATACCACGTATTGCTACCAGAATGAAGTTTTCCATCAACATATGGCAATAATGTGATTTCATACCCTTAAGCCTCAAGTCCTTTATTGACACAACATTGATGATATTTGATAAGTATCTTTCTGGAACTTTCACTAGACCAAGAAACTCATAAATACTCCTTTCTCTTGCTTGGATAGTATGAAAGTTGCAGGGCATAGGAATGTACAAGATCCCTCTCCTCTTGTGCCAATTCCTCCCTTATTCCTATCTCAACCTTGTCTAGTCTTGTATTTATGCCATTCTTTGTCTTCTCAGGAATATGGAGCACCGTTCTAAAGAGACTCTCACATACATTTTTCTCAATGTGCAGACATTAAGAAAATGTCTAACATTTAGAGAATTTCAATATAGCATATTGTAGAAAATAGACCTCTTCTACCACTCGCGTGTCCCAACATGTCTCCCGAATGGCTTGCCAAATTTACACTGTACATGTTCTGTCTTTGCAATAACACCCTGACCAGTAAGAGGTATAGGTGTCATCCTCTCTTCTCTTGCCCAATGAAGTATTTTCTCATACGTCGATACAAATGACCCTTTTGCAACCACCTGTGATGTCCCATATAAGAATTCTTCATATCATGTTTAAGCCTGATCGACTATATGCCCTCTTCACAAACTAGGCATCCAAGTTGGCCTTGATGTTGTACCCTATCAAATTACCATATGCTGGAAATTTATTGATTGTTCCAAATAACATAGCCTTCAAATTGAACAATTCTTTCTCATTGGCATCATACACAATCTCCCCTTTATCCTACATGTCATTGCTTGGTTGCCTCGACCCTGCGATTAAATAGATAGCATTATGTACTTCTATTTCATCGTAAGCCATGGAGGTAGGTTATAAATAAACAACATCATAGGCCATGTACTATGGGTAATGCTCTATATCTCAAATGGGTTCATCCCATCAGAGGCCAATGTTAGGCAGAGGTTTTTTGGTTCTTCAACAAATCTAGGATGCAAAAGGTTAAACCTCTTCTATTCTGTAGAGTCAGCAAGATGCCTTAGTATGCTCTCTTCAATCCTTTCGTTTGCATGCCAACACAAGTTTTTTGCATCAATTTCATTATTATACATGTGTCTAAATCTAGGTTTAATGAGCAAATACAATAACACCTTCGTTGGACTCTTTCTATTCGCTTGGTAGTATGATGCTGAGCACAAGGGATACTCTATTAACAGTTCGTACTCTTTGGGGAATAGAATACAAACGTTGGGGCAAATGTGTATCTTCTCATAACTCAAGTTGAATGTACGCATAACTTGTTTTGCATCATAAGCCTTTGTTGGCATGTCATTTCCTAGAGGCAACATTCTTCTCAATATGGAAAGCAGCTCTGTGAAACCCACATCACTCAACCCATATATGGCTTTCCAATTATACAAGTTCAACATTGCAGATAACAATGTGAACTCAATACAATTCTTATCAAAGGCTTCTCTGTATCTTTTTTCATCCTATCAAACTTTTTCGAGTTCTCACTGAACTTCCCTTCAATTGCATCTGCCAAATCTTTGAGACAATCAGCCATGTCACACCTTTTTAAGATTGGTGTGTCACATCTATTTTTCAAGTTTGCCGACTATCAGTGTGTTCCACTTTCTCCTTATCATGTTTTGTGTAACACGTATAACTCTGATCAAATCCATTAGCCACTAAGTGTTCCTCACATGTGTCTAGATGAACACGCCTCACAATGCCACACTTGACGCAATGACAAGCAATGAAGTCACGATCATCAGCATGATTATGGCAAGCTAACCATATGAATTCCCCAACCCCATCACAGTACTCCTTCGATAAACAATTCACATACACCCATTCTTTATTATCCATTTTATCTAGAGCATATACAAAACAAACAACAAACACTTAAAATCTCACTTAATTCAAAACTATCACTACACTACTTTAAATTGGTTATCAAGCAAGAAACACTTAAAATTTACTAATTAAGATAACAATGCTTACCTAATTCATCAATACTAAAGCTAGCATGCAATGCAACTAACAACTTTAATTTAATACAACAAATTAAACTCTTAAAATCATATAATCCACACAACAATATAATATTCACATTCTCTTTATATATATTCCCACTTCATCATTAATACAAATAACATCAAACTTTAATATAATTATACAACAAATTAAGTAAATAAACATTTCAAATATATATCCATCACAAAACAATGCATCCTGTACACATATATATACTCTTATATAATTAACAGTAGCCACATGCAGAAATTCATCCTAACAATTTCATCATTCAATTAATTACTCCTTTGATCACAATATATAGTATATCTTGAAGAAACTAAAAATGTCCAATTTGTATATATATCCAACATCTAGCATTAATGTATGTAAAACATATCAGATCATACGTCAAAATATAGCTGCAATTTAACAGGAGCAACCAGAAAATTAAAAAAGATCAAACATTTGCCAAGAGAAAGTAGATCATAACAACACTAGCAAGACCCACGACACCCACGCAAGCCAATGCGTGCACTGTACATGCTACACATACAACATCAGACGGATGATGATCTAATAGGGACGAAATGACAAATCCGTGATGGAGACTAGAAAAGGAAGGCGAAGGTTCTCAAACACCTTCATTAGGTGGAAAACTTAGCTTTCTGGGGTTTTATGAAGTTTCAAATGATGATGGAAAAATGGGCATTCTGATATATAAATAGAGTATATAGGGCATTTTTTATGATAAAACCGTCATATATATAATGCATGATAACAACTGTCGCACATATGCCATATATATATAATGTTTTTATAACATGACTGTCATATATTATATGACTTTTTTTACCAAAAACTAGGCAACTATATGATAGTTGTATAAAAAACTGTTATATATAGTTTACATATATATGACAATTTATACTTAAAACCGTCATATGTTTTTGAAAAATTTCCACCTATCGATATATTGGCGGGTTTCTAGGATCCGCAATATATAGAGCGTCATATATACATGATTCTATGGTAGTACGCCACAGTCCATTGTGGTATTGTATCATCATGACATTGGAATTCAAAGCACCTGCAGGCACTATGAACATATGTGTATTGCATAAAAGGGCAAACAAGTGCATATAAAAATTCACATAAAGTATAAGCACATGCTATTATGCCATTGTGACATTGTGTATTTAAAGTACCCGTAGGCACCATGAACATATGTATTATGTAAAGGCCAGACAAGAGCATATGTACTTTCACATAGAGTATGAAAGAAAATGCTACTACCTTAAATCCTCAATTTCATGTTCCACTGTTTGTTTCATCTTTCATTAACCATGTAATCCTAAAATTTCAAAATTCATGGAAATCGTGTCAACATTAACCCTAATCCCTTCCAATGTTACTACATTATTAAGCCAATGCAAAACTAAACAAGTACCAAAGTACCCTCCGGTACCCAGTTCGAATCCCCTATATATACTCAGTCTAATTGTACTTTCTTAAAAATTTATACCCCAATTCATCCTAAACAATTTTTCATGTATAATTCATTTTTGGCCTTAGATTGGGCAAGTTCAATGTCAAATTTGTAACATCCCAAAATTTTGATAGGCCGAAAAAGAGCATTTTTAGGCCAAAATAGTGTTTTTGGGTAGACTGAGTGTCATACCCTAATATTTTTCAAGGCCTAGATGATGTATTCCAGATGTGCAAAGGGCCTTAGTCTATAGAGGACTGAGAGATCTCACAACATTAGTAGTGAGACCTAGGAAAGGACCTATGTGCAAAGAGGAAAATTTTCACAAAAATTCAGGTCAAAATGCAAGATGGTCTAAGGTCCCTGAAAACTCCTATAATGGCCTAACACATAGTATATGATGTCCAAAACAATATAGAATTATCAGAATAATTTTTGAAGGACAAAGGAAAATTTACAGGATCTGCGAATATTTTGGCTGGATGGGGTCTTTGGCCATAGCAGATATTTAGGGACCTCAATGTTATAGAAAGGGACTTGAAAAAATTAATATTTTATTTTGGAGGATTTATAAAGTTGGTTAGAGTCCAGAAAAAAGTCCAAAGATATCAACTGAAATTGTTGAAATTGGTTGCTAAAATTAGTTAATCGCCGGAAAAATCAAGTGTTTGAGAAATTATTTCTGGGAGTTTAGATGTCCAAAAATCTTGAAATTTTTATGGTAGCCTCTTGAGAAAATTTTGGGAAAATTTTGAGAATTTTTGGACGAATATGGACTTTTCTTAGTATTTTGGCCGGTACAGGTGAAATTATCAGTAGAATTTGAGTAAGATGGGCCCTTAGGTCCCACAAAAACGTGGCTGCACTTTTTCTTAACCAAGAAGTCAGATTGAATCTTGTAGAAGGGTATGGAAGGAGGTAGAAGGACACGTGTCAACTTGGGAACAAAAGCAATTTGAACACAACAATTCTAGAAAATTCCCAATGTGTCATGAACCTTCAACTATAAATACCCCCCCTCATTCCTCTCCATACCATGGCCCCTCCTTCTCAAGAAGCTCTCCTACCCTCTCTTAAAGTAAGCATCTTCTAGAGCAAGTTCGATCAGCCCGATTCAGTTTTCGATCTAAGTAAGTTCCGATTTTGTTCCTCTTTTGAATTCCTTCATTTTCCAATAGTTTTTAAAGTAGTTCTAAGGGGAGGTTCTGTCTAATTGGGTTGGCATAGATAGTGAACCTAATGAGAAGTTTTGTCCAACTATCTTGGCCAAAACAAGCCTTTATAAGGGTAAGTGTTGCTCAATTTTTTAGGACTAAGATAGCATTTCTTGGGGAATTTTGAAATTTGAAATGGACCCCGCATATTAGGGTCCAGTTATGAAGACAATTTTGAAATTTGAAATGGACCCAGCATAAATATTAGAAAATAAACAAGTAATTAACATAATTAGTATATACAAGGAAAACAACATAATATAATAAAATTTGAGAATGATATATTTATTACATTTCATCTGGTGATTTCACCCTACACTTGTGGTGTTCTTGACATTCTATGTCCTCCTCTTGAATTCATGTCATTTTAATCTAACAAATTTCATGACACACAAAGAATTAAAAGAAAAAGAAAATAGTAAGAATCAATTGTTGCCTTGTAAGGAAAGAACTGACATCAAAACGATGTTTTTGCACAACCCAAAAAAAATCATTAAATTTATATTAAACTCAATTTTTTTAGGAGGATCATTAAAGACATGCATTATGTTTGAATCATTCGCAATAGTGCTATAGACAGTAGTGATGCATGTGGTTTAACAAGAAAAAGGAGTTTATAGGTGCAATGTTCAAGAGGATCTGGTGTTAATTACATAGGATTTGACCCAACAAACCTGATTAACATCAAACCCTTAGACTATTGAAGACAGATATTGCAATTTCAGCTGTTTCACTTGTCCCAAGTTTGATTTCATCTCTTGTTTTGTCTAGAGTTTGAATCACCTAAGATCGCAAAAGAATGCAACATATATCATTGCATTAAACATAGAAAAATGTCATAAGGCGGTGAAAAAGAATCTATTTAATTCCTTTAAAAACCATAAAATTTAAGTGGGATGATAACAATTACCTTTAAAGACTATCTAGGAAGATCTGAGAAGGGCTCAAGCAAATGGAGAGACCAAACTTTTATGCTTTGAAGAAAAGCAATGGCCTGAAGAGACAATATGTAGGACGGTAAGAATGGCAAAATGCTTGTGCCCAAGTGCATAAATTATACTCCATTCGATCATAATTATAAGACTTAGTTGACTTTTTTAGAAAATCATAAGAAAACTAATTACATTACTTAATCATACCATATGGTGTGTTTTATTGTATTATATATTAGTTCATAAGTTAAACAATATAGTTTGAAGAAAAAGATAAATTTTAACGTCTTAAAATATTTTAATTAGCTTTTTTAGGATTCTTTAAAAAAAAGCTAACATGGTCTTATAAATAGGATTAGAAGGAGTATGGTCCATTCATACATATATCATGGTAGGCTGGGGCTTGAAAATAAGGATTTGTTTAATATGAGGGATTTGGAGGGGAGTGGGGGGGAGAAAATTTTTAATTCAATTGGAGATTAATTTTAACAGGGCTGGAAGTTTTTGATTAATTTTTTATACTTTTTTAATTTGTATATTGTCTTCATTAAATTTTTATAACCATGTCTCTCCAATGTTTTAAAATTCAACTCAGTTTTTTTTCTCTCACATCCCTTCCCTTCTATTTCCCTCCTACCAAATAGATGGGTTTTAGGCAATATAAAAGTGTAACATTATGATACAGAAGTGTCACTAAAGTGGTTAAATTCTATGAGCATTTCTTGTAATAAGAAAAATTTAAAATTTAAAATTAACGCTTAAGATATTATTTGTTTTGTATAAAAAAGATAGTATTTGTTCACATTTTTTTAAAAAAAATTAAGATATCAACTAAATATTATATTAGTTTAGCAACAGAACTTTTTATATCACTAATTTGATTGCCGTTAATTGATTCACTAATAACTAATTAGCATAAATTAGCAAAGGAATTTTGCATCACAATGCTTAATTTGTTGAAGTTATCCACAAAAGCATTTCTGCACTTTTTTTTTTGTCACTAATAGGGTAGTGTGACTAAATTGAATTACTTGAGTATAAAATTACAAAGCTCAAAATAAATCATTGCAGCCAATTAAATCATTAGGATAATTCATTGTAAAATTTTAAATTGTGATGCATACTAGTTAAAGAAGGCATGCACTTGAACTTCTAAATTAAAAAACACAAGATAAAAATCCTACAACTATCTGATAGATGAACCCATTGTACAACTACATTGCATCTGGGACAGTTAGTCTGACTTTCCACCCTACACTTCCTATAAATTTTATTGGAATGACCCACAAAATTAATGACAACTCTCATAATAATAATAGAGGAAACTCAAATTTTGTCGCCGGATGATTAATTCAAAAATGGCTACATTAAACCGAAAATATCATAGGAGAATATTATTATGAAGTTGAACGTTCTCAGATAGGGTAACTCCATACAGTGTATATGCATTCAAGTAATGGTAGATGCAATCACCTAGAATAAAAAAAAAATCAGAATTCTAATAAAATAGTGATGGTTGTAACTTGATATATAATATATTGAGCAGCTCATTAGACCCTGAGAAGATCATTACCCCATAGTCGGTACTTGTTGTGCTTATGTTGGGAAAGTGAATCCAATGAGTCAATTGTGCAAACCAACTCTATACCCAAAAAGAGGGCAAATACAATCATAATTGTAACCCACCAAGCAGAGGCCCCGTGATCTAAAAACAGATATAACAATCATGACAATTTTTTTTTCAAAAAAAAATAAAATAATAACAACAATGTATAAAAAATAATAATAAATTGATGAATGATATTTCTAAATAATCATATTTTTCGAAAAATAAAACCTTGTTTAAAAGAACTTTTTTAAAAAAATAATAATAAATTTCGGCATATATATAATAAGAAGAAACATATTAGAAAGCAGTTTCCAATAGTAACAAAAAAAATGTTTTATGTTTTTTCTTCTAAAAAATTGTATATTTGTATTTTAATTTTAAGTTCTACTGATCTAAATAATTATAATTTTAAAATCCTCTTTGATAAATACCATTCTCTCAATGTCATTCCCTTTCTCTTCTTCTTTTTTTTTTTTTTTAACTAAATGGCTAGCTAAAGCTCGAAGTAGGTGATAAAACACCTATGCACTCCTCATACAGAGGTAGTATTATTGATAGTAGTACGGAGCATATCTTCACAAAGCATCTTAACACACCCACAAGGGGGTTAGTTCCATAGTGAGTCTAATAATTGTATCTATGTCATGTGCAAGCCATAAAATCGAGACAATGAATAATATCTCTGTTAGTATGTTATAGCCCTATATCCCAATTTTCAAAGAGAATATCTCTTGTTTTCCTCACTAAATCTCTAAGTAGATGATCAATTACAAAGTCCCGAACAATGATATTGAAGGCATCTATGGAGTCTGAGTACATATGAATTTTTTTTCAGATTCATATCTCTCATGACTTCGAGGTCAGTCTTGATAGCATAAATCTCTTCTTCCCTAATTGAACCAATTCCTATGGATGTCTAAAACCTCATCAACCAACTACTAGAAGTGTCTCTTAAGACTCCTCCGCATGCTACTATTTGATCCTACCTAACTGAGCCATCCACATCAATACGAATGGTATCTTCTGGGGGAGGACGCCATTGCTGATCTAATGGTTGTTGAAATTGAAAGATCTTGTGGTGAAGTTGTTGAATTAACACACTTTCAAAGATGATGTAAGAAAGTCTGTGTAGAAGGTATTTCATTGTTGTGATTTTCCCTTCAAAGACAAATTTGCATCTTGTTGTCCACAAAAGCCAGCAGACTAAGCTACAGACTCTTCTTCAAGAATGAGAGTTGAATCTTTCATGGCTCGGCGAGTGATTCGAGTTCCATTTTCACCATTCTTGCAAGTTAAAATAGAAGAATATGGAAAATAATTTAGGGTTAAGAATACAATGACATACCTCTTTTGCTCTTCTATAGTCTTTAAGAACATGAATGATATCCTCTTCAATCTGACATTAGAACAGGCAAGTATTTGTTTGAGACAAACCTCTCTTAGCTCTAAAAGAATTAGTGATAAGACCCTCGTGTGAAATCTGGCACATGAAATACTTGACCTTTTCTGGAATTTGCCACTGCCACATATTGTCCCATATTTTGTTGGAATATCTATTCCCTTGATTGATGAGGTAGTCATATGCTGATTTCACTATGAATTGACCATCCTTTGCTTTCCTCCAAGTGAATTTATCAAGGACATTATTGGTGGGAGGCTTTATCTTAGATAGAGTTTATTATCCAATAAGGGAGAATTTGTTTCCATATGTGAGTATTCCATTCACCATTGGAGTTCATATGGTCACAAACTCTATCTTTAACATTGATAATACTTCCAGGTTGAACATAAAAGATAGGGGGCATCTAATGGCATCCACATATCCCACTAGAAACTAGTATCAATGCCATTATTTATTTTTTGACCCACTTCTGCAAGAAAAGGATCTCAAACTGTTGTAATGGCTCTCCAAGTCATAGATGATTGTAATTTTTTAGTCACAATAGGATTTCTATCTTCCCCACATTTATACTTGGCAAAGAAGCACTAGACCCATAAAGCTGAACGTTTTGTAAGGAGTCCCAGCAAAGCTTTATGGTAAACTCCTTGTTCTATATCATTATATTTTTGAAGCCTAAACAACCATGTTTGTTGTCAATGGTTATTTTATCCTAAGAGACGAGATGTATCTTTTTAGAATCCACTTCCTGAGACCATAAGAATTGGTTGCTAATTTTTTCAAGCTCCTTCAATATACCAGATGGGAGAAGAGTTGTCTACATCTGGTATGAAGGTAAGGCAGAGATAACAGCTTTAATAAGAGTTGCACATCCAGCCATGTTAAGGAACTTCCCCTTCCAAGAAGACAACTTTATCCTAGTCTTTTGAATAATGGAAGAGAAGATGGAGTTTTTCACTCGAGTGGATGATCGAAACTCCCAAATATTTTACAAGATCAGCAGTAAAGCTAACACCCAAATATCACTCAATGTCATTCCTTATAGCTTTCTTGTATAAATAACAAGGTTTATACTTCATATCCAGAAAAAAAATGGAGCTAGAGTTCAATTGTACTTATAATTCTAGTAAAATACATTAATGAGCTCCTCTTTAAAAAAAATTGTAGAAACCGCTCAATCATTTTTAAAACATATCTAAACCTGTCAAAAATGCAAACTATACAAACCTCTCTTATATATTTGAGATTTTATTTTTATGTGTCCACATATTTTATTTGACTCTTAATTAAGCTTCCTTTCTACATAATCATTATCTAAAGATTTATTATTTGCCAAAATAATATATATTTACACCAAAAAATTATAATACATACAATTTATTTCAAGGGGAAATCCCATATAAAGACAATTAAATTATCCAAATTTTAATTTGAGTTACTAAACTTAATAAATTATATATTAAGTTATACGTCCTAATCAGGGATTTAAAATTTTAGACAAATTGCATCCATATCCCATAATTATTTTCTTTATCAATTAATTTATTAAGAAGTGTTGTATAGGACTTCCTTTATTCTTATTCTCATTATTGTTTCCAAGAATTAATCATAAACAATATTCGTTTTATATACAATATTAAGCTATATGGAAAATTTTATTAGAAAAATTTGGAATTTATTGTGATAGTCAATCTACATGAAGATTTATCATCATATTTTTATATTTATATTTTTATCCAAAATTTTATGAATCCAATTTAAATTTTGAATCAAGTATATTGTATATATTTTGAATATAATCCATGATTATTATTTTACTAAAATAAAAATTTTCATATAAAAACACTTGTGAAATATTGAAGTACATAAGAATTCATTTTTTTCAATTATATATACTTCTATTTTTAAAGAATTAATTTATTCTACTTTTATCAAGGGAAAAAAAGATCATACTTTTCAATAAAACTAAAGGACATGTATATAATTTGACCGAACGAAATTTTAAATTCTTAATTAGGACATATAATCTGATAAATAATGTATTAATTTTAGTAAATCAAATTAGAATTTAGGTAATTCAACCATCTTTATATGGGATTATCCATAATTTCAAAGCTTTGAATATGTTACAGAATTTACTAATTTTGATTATATTATAAAAGTGATTGAAGCATTCACCACATAGCACAACATTTTCAGGAAAGAAAATAAGACCAGAATTATTTTTGGAAACAATATTAAAAAAGTTTAATTATAAACATTACGTAATACATGAAAAGTAATTGATTTTATCCCATACTCTTCAAAGGATCAAGAAGGCTTGCCCTTTACAGGATAAAGACAACCTTCTCATTTTATGTCTGTTGTTACGTGTTTTTCAATATGAATAAACCCATGATGTGAAGTCCTGAACATTTCTTGCTCCATATTTATAGTGCTTTTGATGAACAGCTATTTGGCAATGTGTATATAGTAAATACGAACATGATGAGATATGGAAAAAAATATTTTTTTATTGAACCACATTAATAAATTATTTTGGGATCAGTGGAAATGCACAACACTTTTGTATTGAAGCCGATTAACTCAATGGAGTTTATTTTAAACAAAATATCGAAATAAAAAGTAATGAAATTTAGTATAAAAACCTTCGAATAATTGTCAAGTATAAAAAATATTTTTGTCTTTTGTAGTAAACTGTAAAAAAGTGCCCAAAATAAAAGTTAATTAAGTTAGATAATATGTAATAAAGGTAAGTGTTATCTGGGGAATAAGGGAATTAAGGAAGGTAACTAGAGGGCTTTTTTATTGAAATATTATAAATAAAATAAATAAATACCAAAATATAATAGTTTTAAAAATATTTACCCAGATACTATATGTAAAATCGCCCTTTGGTTATGCGAGTTTCGAAAATCGCACATTGGTTATGCGATTTCTTCACAAGGTAGGAGAGAGAGGGAAAAAAATTGCACTGAACCCGCACATATATTGTTCGAGTTTAGTGGGACCCAGTACTACACCATGGGAATATGCACCTAGGGCCCACACTACTGTGAACTCGCTCAACCTAAGTGCGAGTTCTGTCTCAATTGATTCAATTGAATCAATTGATTGAAACTCGCCTGTGGCGAGTTTCAATAGAAAAAAAAAAAATTTATTCAACTCCTCCCTTCTCTGGTCAGAAAGAAAATACACAATATACAGTATTATCCTATTAACCCATATATATTTTTATATTGAGCAGTAACACAATT
>JBAGKO010187921.1:0-15424 GCA_037177275.1 Acacia concinna
ACTCTTGGCTTGGGGATATGTGCACGGAGTAACACAAGTCACAAATGTCACAAATTGCAAAGATAAACAAAATTAATACTAAGAGCCCTTTAATTTTTTTTAGAGAATTTTAAAAAAAATTAAAAAAATTAATTAGATTTTATATTATGTTTTATTACATTATACATTAGTTCATAAGTTAAACAATATAATTTAAAGAAAAATGAAAAATTTTAATATCTTAAAGTAATATAATTAATTTTTTTAATAATTTATTAAAATTCTCAAAAAAAATTAATAAACACTTATAATTAGGACCGTATTATATGAATGGTAATAAGGTATATAAGAGTGTAAGATTGGGATTCAAATAAAAAAAAAACAAAGAGAGAGATTGGGATACAAATTTTAAATTTAGAAAATAAAAATAAATCTACTTTTTTAATATCTATGAGTACACGTCTTTATAATTAGGTGAACAAGCTATTAAGGGGGGAGTTGATTATTGTGTCAAATCTCTTAGTACTGATCTAATTTTTAATTGTATTTGATATTTATTTAATGAAATTGATTATTATCAAAAAAACAAAAACAAAAAGCTATTAAGTGGGGAGTTGAATGAAGTTTATCCAAAGGTTTAATGTAATTTATCAAAGTCCAAAGGGCAAATGATGATTCATAGTTGGGTTGTGTGAAAGTGATGATGTCGCACAAACAAACAAAAATGAATTAAAAAAGGGGAAATTATTGAAGCAAATAGTTGGATTTTGAATGGGTACTCGTGAATATTCATGTATATCCTTTGTTAAAATAAAAAAAGGAATCTAACGTCTTCATGACGTCAACACGGAGACTGTGTTATATCTGGACAAGTGGCCTGTTTGAATTTCCTCCAATCTTTCTGATTAAAAAAAAATATATACATATATTTCAATCTTGTTATTGAGGGAATGAAAAATATTTAGCATCGTGCACATTTGGGATTCAAAGGGAAGAAAAGGAAAATCTAAAAAAAAAAGAAGAAGCGAAAGTTCGACTTAAATACCACATAAAATTTAAAAACTTAAAAAATATTTGTTAAAATTTTAAAATGATAGAAAAGTCATAAGTGGATATAACTTTTGTAATTTTTGCTTAAAAGACTAAAATATCCCTTTTGATATTGAATTTTCAAATCGCATTATTATTTTAGTCATTCTGTTTATTATTTTAGTCATTCATTTTACTTATTTGGCTATAATACATTTATGTTTTTAAGACACCTAATATTAAATTTATAAATTCTGTTACTATTTTAGTCATCCTTTTACTATTCTCTATACTTGAAGGAGATATTTTAGTCTTTTTAGTGAAAATTTCAAAATTCTTATTGTCTCTTATGATTTTTTTTTTTGTCATTTTGAAGTTTTTATATGCCTTTTTGAGTTTTCAAATTTCATGTAGAATTTAAGTAGAATTTTATCTATATATATATATATATATATATATAATCTCATAATTATCCCTTACATATGAGGATGATGTGAGATATGGAGGATAAATGGATGGAGCACTATCTACATAAGAAAATATATTCCTTTATCTTTTAAGAGAAGAGGCCTTCCCTGATATATAGTACTCGCGGAGTTTAATATAATAATTAAATAATTATTTATTAATATTAAAAAAATACTTAAATTGGTCATTTGTAATAAATATGAGTTTGGTGGGAAAAAAATGTGTTTTTTTAAATGCATTCTTTAATCATATCATTAAATGAAATTTTTCTCAATATCGATACTTGAAGAATTTTTTTAAAATTGCATGATTCGATGGGTTAAAATCTTATACTTAGAATTAAAAATAACCAGCATATAGAAAGGGCGCTTCGGAGGGAAAAAAATATAGGAAGGACACTTCCTCATGAAGCTGTTTTCTGCCTACTAAAGATGCCACACCAATTAAAAAAATATTTCATCCATATATTTTCCTTATAGCAAACGAGGCCCAAATCATAAGTAATGTACATCACAAGCTTCTTTTTTTTTTTTTGGGTGTATCATTGGAGTCAATTAGGTTGCAAAAATGTATAATATTAGTGATTGAGTTTTGTAAATGAAAATACTTATAATATAAGAACTATTAAGAATTAAAAATTCCACAATATATAAATCTCACCTGTAATAATGAATATTGAATAGGCATTAAGATGTGAATTCTCAATTCTGGTCACTTAAAATCAAATGTACATCAATCTATCTCAATTTCAGCATCTCAACGATTATATCAGATAAATTCTTTGCCCTTTTACATACTCTGCTTGTCAAAGTTATCAAATGAACATTGAAACTATAACCATGAACATTTCTCCAATAGAGTATAGAGCAACTTAATTTCTTATAATATTTCAGTCGTAAAATTCTTTTAGCTAGCTACTCCATTGTGCCATGTTGATGAAAAAGATTAAGTGACGTGATCAATTAAGGTGGAATGTATAAAATAGAGGTAAACTCTCTTAACGTAATAAAAAAAGAAATCAACCTTGGGCGTTATCATATTCTTCTAACTTAACTTATTTAATGAACAAATATATGCCCAAACTCAAATGGTATGATTCCTTATTCCTTCAACATACATCAAATGATAACGCAACTCGTTTTCCAAATATATTGCTTAAGGCACAAAACTCAATTATTACAAGAGACTATTAATGTCAACAGCAAACAATCTTTTTTTTTTTAATGGTGGACCTTTCGTCCACAAATTCACCGAATCCTGGTATCTGGCCGTAATATGAGCTCATAGATTCGGTGAGCCCGTGAACCAATTAGTTCAGGCGTCTCAGGGGAAAGAGTTTCCAACAGAAATTCTCTACACCTTTTATTCACTGGGATCAAACCCATTAATAGATTGGTATGGTGCAGATGCATACCCATCTGTGCCAACTTTTGTTGATAACGGCAAACAATCTTAGTGATAGAGCTATCCATTATATCTGGATGAGACCTCCGATTTGAGTTTGAAATTAATATGTACGTCTGTGTATTCAAATGGATTGAAATAAGGTTGGAAAAGAAAAATTGATTGAAATAAGGAGGGCTAAGGCCTAAGCAATAATTTTACTTTAAAAGTTTTTACTAGAACAATTTTACCCCAAAGTTTTAAAAAAAGAAGCAATTTTGTCCATGGATCATTTATTTCTTTTCTTTTCTTTTTTTCCAAAAGTTAGATTAAAACTTTTGAGATAAATTAGCTCCTTTGTAAAAACAACCGTATAATATGTAAACTTTTAGCTCAGCATATTTAATCAACTAATAGTTAAAATCAATAGAGGTAACGGTAGGGGCAAATTTACCCAAATTTTAAAATTTTTAAAGTAAAATTGCCCTTACGTGAAAACTTTTAGGACCAAATTGTCTATTAACCTAAATAAAAAATGAGTAATTAACATTATAACATTTTTTCCAAGTAGTAATTAATATTATAAGTAGACATATATTATTTGGTAACACTTATATTGGTTTTTTTCTGCCAGAAATTTGTATTGGGTATTTTACTCATTAGTAAATGTTTAGCATATATAATTTCACTTTACCTAGGATTTTTTTTTGTTACAATAAGTTTATGCGAGTTGAGCTCACAGTAACTAAAATATGCCTTTAGACTTTCATGAAATGCTTATAAGACTGCCCATATTAACCAAGTCTTACATCAACAGTAATTTAAATTCACACCCTTGTGAGTTAATTATGAGCTAATTCGTTATCAATTGAATTATGTTTGTGTTACTGCGGAAATTGCTATCACTTTGTTTTAATTTAATCTGTAACATGTCATTGAAACTTTATTAAAAAGTTTAAACCTGGATTTCTCAAAAAGAAAAAGATCAAAACCTACTAAAAAAAGATGTCGTCGAATGCTGACAAAAAGATAAGTCTCAAGATTTCAAGAGATTAAGGATTAATTGCACATGATACTGAGATTAAAGAGGAGGGGGAAAAATAAAAAATCAATACATTTTTAGCTTCACTTGTTGATGTTCTGCTCAATTATTGTAATTATTTTGGTGTGAAATTATTGTAACTTTATGTGGATATCCTGGTCCTGCTTTAAAATTATTGATAATCTCATCTCAACTCGACAATTCTATCCACAATTATTAGAATGTGTTAAAAAAATCTTACATTGAATTAGTTTAAAAATAATATAAGATATAGTCTCTTTATATAAAAAAGGGAAATTTCCATTGAGGTCCCTAAGAGATTTTATGTCAAATAAGTCCCGTGTAAGAAATTTATTACTATTAAGTCTCAAGGTTATTATATAGCTCTTGGGGTTGTTAATTGGAACTTAACAGTAATAAATTTCTTAACTTAGACTTGAGAAGAGTATATTTTTTTCATGGGACTTATTTAACGTATATTTCTTTATTTGGGACCTAAGTGTAATTTTCCCTATAAAAAACATACTATATTTAATCTTAAATATAAAACCCAGTTGACTTTTCTAAAGAATTCAAATAAAATTAAATATATTATTTTAAAGTATTTAAATTTACCATTTGTTTCAAACTATTTTGTCTAACTTATAAAACTTATATATATAATATAATGATATACTATATATATAATATAAATAACTAATTTAACTTCCTTAATTTCTCCAAATAAAAAAGTCAATTATATCTTATATTTATGACCAAAGAAAGTATAAGATATACTCACTCTTATTCTTAATGTGACATATTTAGGGAATTGACATATTTTTCATATTTGTTAATATTTTCTTAATTTATCTCTATCAATACTCCCATAAAAAATAATCACGAAATAAATGGAATGAGAGAATTAATGAAGATGATTAATATGTTTTAAAAAAATACATATTACATAGTGCATTATCTAATTTAAATATGTAAATATGTCTTATATTAAGAACATGAGGGAATATAAAGATGAGGTAGATATTCTATCAAATATATTAAATTATGTTGATACAAAGAAAACCTCAACTGACCCATTGTCTATGGGTTTAATTGGCGAGGAGGTTGGGTACGCTCACAAATGGAGTGATTTTCGATTCCTAGGAAGACCACTTAGTTGTGGTTTCAGTTGCGGCGCTTAGGGAGGCATTCTAACTCCAGGGTGTCTAGGTTAACGCCTGAAGGTAATTGACGGTTCGCCCTGCCCAACATTAGTATCACTTAGAAGGAATAGAGATTTCGCCCTACTCTTGGATCGTGGGTAAGCCTGACCCCTTCCAAAAATTATGTATAAAAAAAAAAAAAAAAACCTCAACTGATACTATATATATATATATATAATTTAACAACAATATAAATCTTCAATTCAATATTTAACTAATGGATATTCAACTCTGTTAATATTCTCTAATAACAATAACTCCCTTTTTTTTAAAAAAAAAAAAGAACTTTGAACAACCCAATATCGGTTAGGGCAACACTATTAGGATGGCATCATTCAATATGCTACCATAATAGCACATGGTATGAGCTCCCAAACTAATAAACTACATTACATTCTCTATTAATAATAGCAGCTTTTAAAAAGTTATTGTCTCATTTTGAAAGCAAACAACCTAAAAAGGAAGATGCATTGGTAATATATATGGATAAGAAAAGTAGGACCTTTAATTTATTACTATAATTAATTAAAACATCACATTAGGGGTGATGACAGTGACGCGCTGGTCATCCAAGTTCAACTCATCTCCCATGTGTTTAGCATGATGTGTCTATTAAATAATTTATTTGTTATTATATTATATCACATAGACTGCCTTTGGTTTTAAGTACTTAAATCAAAATTAAAAGTAATTTATAATGATTGGGTTTTACTAATTGCGAACACTCCAATCGTGCCATGTTCTAGCTTTCTAGCCATATTTTAATAAAAAGAATATTCCCTTCAATCTCTACTATAAGATACTTTCAAACATCCTCACAGGTCACAAGAACATGGGGGAGGCGTTTAAATACTTAAATTTGTTTTTTAAAAAAATCTAAATCTACTATTGCGTTTTTTTTATTTGGTTAAGGGTTCCATCTTTCAAAACTCATAGCGTAAAGAGTTTTTGAATCTCCAAACAATTATATTTCCCAAATCTGAATTTGTATTTTTCTTCTTTTGAGATAAAACTGTTTACTATCTCAACTCACAGTTTGTTAATATTTTGCCAATTATAAGAAGTACCACCTATTTATTCTTGAATGTATCTTGTGTTAGGATGAGTTCATTTTCTTTCTGGCGAACCACAAGCAGATGAGTTTTTCTCTAAATTAGAGGATAGAAGAGGAAGAAGAGTTTCTCTAATTTAGAGGAGAGAAGGGGAAGAAGACGTTGTTTTTGTCTGGTTCATTTTTAATTTAGATATAAGAGTATTATATTAAAGGGACTAAAATTTAAATTCCTTTTTCATTGTTTAATTGCGCATGTTATAATTTATATTTGATAAATTAGTATTTTCTGTAGTAATGTGTTAAAAATTAAAGGATGAAAAATGCCCCTTAAAATTTAAAGGACTAAAATAAAACTTGATAAAAAAATAAAAGACTAATAATATGTTCGTTAGCCAATATTTATTTTATTTCTCTATCGTTTACCCCATACAAAGCTACTTCAATAATAACAATAATAATCTAACCGACCTTGCGATCCATTAGCATCACGCTGCGCCTATCATCCATCATGGCGTGTAAGTTGTGAGGTTCTTATTTTATTGTTCGAATTTATTTTATCATATAAGATTCCATTTGTTTTTTAAGAATTTTAATAAAGTTAAATACATTATTTAAACTATTTAAATTTATCATTTTTCTTCAAACTATTTTATTTAACTTATAAATTTATATATAATGTAATAATACATTATATATGATATGATTAAATAATTTATTTATCTTCCTTAATCTTTCTAAAAAAAAGTCAACTGCATATTATATTTAATAACGCAGGGAGTATAATTAAACCATCGCCAGCATCAATAACATAATCCTTAATTTAAGATCTCCATTATATTGTAAATTTCACTAGAAACTTGAAATTATATAAAACACTAAGGTAGTTTCTAGCCCATCAAAAAAAAAAGAAAGAAAAAAGATCAGGGTAGTAGAACATGGCATATATTATTCTATTATACAACTCAAGTAATATTTGTCACAAAGCCATAAACGAAGTTTATTTTTAAAATAAATCGAGTTTAACTAATTTTATTTTATATTTGAATATCTATTTTGAATTATCGTCTTTTTTCTGGATACATTATAAAAGTTAAAAAACAAACAAAAACAAAAAATGCTATTGATAACTAGGTTCCACGTGAACCAAGTCAGTGTCAAGCTTATCTATCAAGTAGAATCCAAGTTCCATATTAAGTGCTCGTTTCGCAATTTTATCTACAATCAGGTTTAGGTTCCTTGGGATGTGACGAATCTCTACCTGCCAATTATGCTCTAATAAGTTTTGAATCTCCAACACTAAGTTTTCATTGCATGTGTGTCTCGGTACATTTTTCTCGACATAGTCTCTAAGCATCAAGATAGTCTGCAAGTAGAACTACCTTCCTCATACCTATGTCCCAAGCTTGCTTTAAACCAGTTAAACAGCCCCATAGCTCAGCACTTAAAGATCTCTTTTGTTGAATTCTTATCATGAATCGCCCATAAAAGTTACCTTGTGGGTCTCACATGCCTCCTCCACAAGCTACCGAGCAGCGAAGTTCTAAGAATGCGTCATCCATAGAAAGTTTATAATAACTTGAGGGAATTGTTGTTGAGTGAGCCTCAAGCATTTTATGACTCCCTTACAAGTTCACATTATGGCACCACTTGTTGTTTCTTCATATGGAATTAGTTATGGCGGTTATACGTGTTAGATCCTATGTTTTGATGATAACTAAACTTAGATGGATTTGAAAAAGTGGTTTTGATTATGTTAAACTAAAAGGAAATTACTTAAGTAAGTATACTTGAGTAATATCCATTTAGAAGGAAAGAAAGAAAATAATTGTCATCTAAGTTAGAAGGCTTGCTAGTTTTCCAGCCTCAAGGGTACCATAGATCCTCGAGGGTAGCCAGTCTTGCCATAACAGCAAGGTTTTGGAGAAAACCTTACAAGTTGGTAAGAAGGAGCTCTAGCCTCGAGGGTGAAGGCTAGCCTCAAGGACACGGGCCCTTTGCCACAATGACCAAGTTTGGCTCCAACCTTATAGTAGGTGCAAGGCTGGACCAAAATCTTGATGGCTAGCTGAAAGGAGCCACAACCTCGAGAGTGAAGTCCAGCCTTAAGGACACAGGCTCCCTGTCACAATAGCCAGGTTTGGCTCCAACCTTGCAGTGGGTGCAAGGCTGGACCAGAACCTAGTTGTTGATAGGTTGAGTCTCCACCCTTGAGGGTGAAGGGCAGCCTCGAGGAAAATGGATTTGGTCACAACAACAAGGTTTGTGAAGAACCTTGTTGTGGTTGCAAGGCTAGACCAGAACTTTGCCCCTTGACTAAGTGTGACCCCACCCTCGAGGTTGAGTAGTACCCTCGAGGACACGGGTCCATTCCACAATGGCAAGGTTAGGACACAACCTTGATGTTGAAGCAAGGCTATATTGGAACCTTGCTGTCTTGAAAAACAAAGGCAGCCTTGAGGTTAGGAAAATTTCTGACAACCTTGCAAGGCAATTTTAAAACCTGGATGTCTATTTCAAAACCTTGCAAGTAAGCTATTCCTCAAGGGTACTCACTGACCTTAAGGGTGATAAGTATTTCTCACTGAATATTTTCACATGTTCTAAATTACTTTTTATCAAAAACCGGAATCCTCAAGGATTGAGCTTAACCTCAAGGGTGCAAACATACCATGAACTATGATATTCAAAGAATAACCTTAAGATAAGATTTGTTCCTTAAAGGTACTATATAGATGTGCTTGCAACCTCAAGGTAAATCACATCCTCAAGGTAACTTCAACTTATAAAATTCTCGATGATACATTCTTTTAAAACTTTATCTGTTAATTTTTTACTAAATCGTCGAGCTTACTGATTTCTATAGGATTATCTCAAGGATGACTTTAAACCTCAAGGAAATTTCAAATGTCAGATTTCCAGAAAAACATAGCATTGTAGCGTAAACCTTTCAATCATTCAAGATTCCATTTAATTGATACCTACTTGTTTCTAATCTTTGCTAATGATCTATATTATGTCACATAACAGGTTAATAATCATTTGGATTAGTTTCAAGCACAAATCAACCGATAAGATGAATGTGTCAATTTTACCAAATTTGGTTAAATCCTCACCTACCATCCTTCTACAACCTCAACGGCTCTATTTATGACCAAGAAGGAAAATTCTTTGTGTCTCAACGTAAACTGCCTAGAGGAATGATGAGAGTTCAAAGGCTACAAATGGAATATCAACGGACATAAATTCCTCAGACACTTAAAATATGAGAACATTAACGACGACGACAACTAATGATTCGAGTCATAATTTTTCTAAGTGTGTTGCATTCAATTATGTCATTAATTCTTTCTGTTCTTCAGTGTTTATTATTCAACTCTATTGAGAGAGTATTTATTGTCTTCTACAAATATTTGTGAGGTACTCAAAGTTGGGATACTTTGAGTGGGGACTTGGAGTGTATCTTGTAAGGGAGTAATCTCTTAAAGAGTCAATCGAGTTTGTACTGAGGCGCTAAGAGCCCGTTCAAATCTTGGGGTTTAGTGGAACTCAGTGTTGACTAAGAATTGAACGTAGGTCGTGAGGTTTGACTGAACCAATATACGTGCTCGCATCTTGTGTTCAATTAAAATTTTTATAACACCCAATGCACCCCCTCTTGGATGTGAGGCTTGCTCTTTCAAGTACAGTTGTATTCGAATAAGCCATCCACTTTGATTAATACTAAATGAAAGGTATATAACCATAAAGTAAGTTTTATTAGATCGATTCACCATCGTCGGTGAGGCCATTGCTAACCTCCTGATCTATGATCTTCACAGCATGGAATTTCTCTTTTGAACAAGCAGGAAAGCCGGGATCGATGATGTCAACACTACGCTATCTCCAACTTCTTATTCTCCAACTTATCGTAGTGATTTAGCTCTCTTGTCAGTTTCAAAAGAGGAGGATCTTGGTCATTATTCGAGCTACAAAGAAAATCTATTTTTTCCTAGTTTGACAAATCTTATTACTCAACCTATATGACACCAAACACTTCAAAAAAAAATAGAAACATGAAAAAGAAGGACTAGTATGTTAATTAATTAAGTGTATGAATGTTGTTTAATTCAAGCATATCAAACATGGAACTTCCTTAAGGAAAAAAATCAGAGGAGCATTGAGGTGAACATATGGAGAATTCTCTAAAACAATACACCCAGTTTCTCCCCCAAAAAAACACGCCAAATTAAAATAACTTTTCGAATCAGCACGTTAGTTCTCATAAAGTAGTTTGTTAAATGCCTTCAAAAGGAACGTATGATAATTAAACAACCATGTCTAAAAGATTTTAGTATGGCTTGTTTGGTCAGGTCAAGTCAAGTTGTAGGTCACCTGATAATTAAGAGATTGACTCATTTTCACGACTACATACATCAAAAAGGAATAATTAGCCAAAAGAAACAATTAATCTAATTCAAGACGTAGAGAATATATTAATCAATTCAAAATCCAAAACTATAGGTACAAAGATATTCCTAATATATTTTCTCCATAACTGTGAGATAGCTAGTGAGAAATGTATGGATAAAATATACTCCCTTAGGCCCTAATTATAAGACCCAGTTGACTTTTTTTTATAATCCTAAGAAAATTAATTGCACTACTTTAAAACATTAAAATTTATTGTTTTTCATCAAATTATGTTGTTTGACTTATGAACTAATATATAATATATTATAACACAACATATGTGATAAATCACTATTTTGTATGAATTATTAGGCTTAATTAATGTTTTAAATGTGGAAAAATGGAATTAGAAATGCATTATTGTGGATTAAATGATTTAATGAAGTGCTTGAGGGTATTTTGGTAATTTTGGAAAATTAAAGGTTAGAATTTTTATTAATATGCAATTATATGCTTGATCATGAGTTGATAAAATTTTGGTACATGTTGGGAGAAGAAATTGGGATTTAAAGCAAAAAGGACCAGATTGAAAGCTTAAAAAGTGTCCAAGGGTCATTTTGTAATTAAAGGAAGGACCTAGGTGGAAAGAATAAAAGATGGAATTCAAAGAGTCTAAAGAAAAGATGAGGTGGGGTCATTAAGTGTAATATTCCTGGGGCAAAACTGCAAATAATCAAGTCAGAAGTCAAGTCAAACAAGAGAGAGTATGAACCGTTGATCTTCAATACATGCAATAAGATCTAGGCCATTCATTGCTGGACACTGTTTCACTAATGGCTGGTGTGATCTTTGCCGTCCAGATTACATACCTTGACCAAATCTCAATCGCTGAAGACATATATGAGAGATTATAACAGAGGTCAACACGTGGCATCATATAGTCCCCTCATCTCTAACACATCTTTGATTCTTGACCGTTGGATTGCCCAACAGTTTTCTTCCCTAGCTCAAGCGGACTCTGGTCAACCTAACAACAACCGTAAAAGATCCATCAACTTGTGATACATAAGTCCCATTTCCAGTGCAATTCAAGCGTTATCTTCCATTCTAATTATCCAAAACCCATCGACTAAGGGAAAGGAATCTCTGGGGAGTGGTTTTGTGGATTGAGGTCGTCGGAGGAGAGAGACCAAGCCCAAATTATGGTGGTGCTATGGTGACCTTGTTCTTCTATTTCTGCCATATTTTTGAGCTAGATTTAGCTTTCTCCATGTACTGTGATGTGGATTTGAGTTCTTGGAATGTATTTTAACCATAAACATTGTTGTTCTTCTCTATTTTTGTGTCCTTTTAATTTTCCAATGAGGTGTTGATAACAGAGGATGGTTCTGGTCGTTTTTTAATGTAATTCATGATTTGATGGCTTATAGCTTGGATTTAGAGTACTCTATGACTGGATGCACCTAGGTCTAGGTGACTAAATGTATGGACAAATGAATTAATGGATAGTTTAATTGAATTAGTTAGCCTTGCTAGATTGAATCATGATTTGCATGTTGTTACTGCCAAACCTGAGAATAATGAATGTTTTTGGAATTAGAGAATGGAATGATGATAATCTATATTTACATTGCATGGAGAAGATGTAAAAGTGAATAGTGCATTTGTGATAATTGAGGTTGCTTGGATATGAGACTGAATTGTTCTTGCATCGTTTCTGTAGTTGCATTATCTTTCTTGATTTAAGCTAGTCACTTCCTTGTCCATTGAATCCATTTAATTTGTTAATTAACTCATGTGGTTTTAAAACTTGAAGAAAGAAATAGTGAAGTCCTATAAAGAGAGTGATAGAAAGCCTATATGTGGAGATAACCTAGGTTAATTCATTAGCTTAGTTTTATTATTGATTTTAGGCTAATAAAAATACCTTAATCAATTTGGCGTCATTGCCCTTAGGGCTTGGCACTCTTTTGTAGGATTTTTCTAGGCTTTTTAGGTTCTTTTTGTAGGCTAGTTAGTTAGCTAGGTTGGGAATTAATTAGTGTGTTATTGAGTATTATTAGTGTGTCATTGTATGTCATTTTTTCCTAATCTTAGTTGCTGCCACTTAGTCTTTTTGCTTGCTTAGTTAGTGATTTTTCATAGTACTTCATGCTAGCATTTGACATTTAGTATAATAGCTAATGGGATCTTTATTTCCTTTAATTGTTTTTATTTTTAGGTCTTTGTAGTGTGGTTTCTTGCCTAATTTTAGCTTGCTACTTGTGGCCTATTATTGGTCTCTTTCTCACTTTGCCATCACTATCACTTGTGTGCGTTCTTTGGCTTAGTGAATACCATTGCTTGTGGTCTATCTTGTGGTTGTAGCTTGCTACTCATTTGACTATAATTGTGTTATATTTAGAGCTAATATAAGTCTCTTTGGAGCCCTAGCCACATCTTTCCATTTTTCTCCAATTGTGATACAATTTTCTTACACTTGTTGCTTGCTAGACCTACTTGTTTGTGCGTGCTATTGGGCTTAAATTTCACTTAATTTTCATTCTCTAATCCTCTCATTGTGCCTTGAGCTATTATAAGTCTCTTTGGGAGCCTTAGCATATTACTTGGCCACTCTTGTGCTTGTTTCTATGTGTCTACTTGTGGTGTAGGTCTCTTAGTATATCCTCACCATTTAGATATCCTTTGAGGCTAATAGAAGTGATTTCCCTTCGGCGTTGCTGTTGTTTGCTCTCTCTTGTGTAAGGGACTATAAGATTCAAGTGTGGGGGAGCATATTGGAGCATACATTGGAGCTTACGTTGGAGTGTTTTTGATATAACATTCTTATCTCTCACTTAAGGTGCTAAACGTGCAAATTGGTAGGGGATATAGGTGATTGAGTAGTTGTGGATATCTAGGGCTATTGCATATATAGGATTTTATGCACATGTGATTTCCTGATTCACTTTGAAGGGATGATTTACTTGTGATGTATAGTTGTGGATATCTAAGGTTGTATTGGCTTGTGTGCTGGCCCTAGCATTGTGTTAGGGATTGTCCTTGCTTGTGATTGTTCTACTTGTATATCTACTTAGAACTTTTTCCTATATTTTGTGGCATTGCTTTTGGCAATTGGCTAGCTACACTTTGTGTATGCTATTTGGCTTAATATTGGAGAACGAGGTACACTCTCTTCTCCTGCTGCATTTTGGTCATTTAGGGGGTGCATTTGTAATCATACTACATCTTTGGTGAATTGCTACTTTACTAAATTGTTGTGCATATTAGATTGCTTAATCATTGCTATTCATATTTTGACTAAATGTGCATTGCTTGTTGCAAATTGTTATCAAAGTTTGATTGAAATTGCTTGAAAAATTGTTGCACTTGAAGAATATTGTTGCATAGTACCTTGGTAAACTTTATTGATTAATTTTGACATCATATGGTCATGCATCTGCTTCATTTTTTGTTGAAAATTTGTGGTACATGTTTTTGGATATTATCTTGACTTGTGAAGTGCATAAATACCATTGGAAGTTTGCTAGAAGTGAAAGCAATTGTTACATAGTGCTTAATTAAGGTTAACTGATAAATTTTGGTGTCATACACCCTAGCATTTGAACCATTATCATTTATTCATCTTGCTACACATTTTCATGCAAAATGTTGATTAATTGAGAGCATACTTTTCTTGTAGATTGCTATTGGTGTGCCAACCATTGTCATACTTGCTATTGCTCTTCAATTTACATGTGAATGATTGTATGCCTGTCCTAACCCCTTATACTTACTGAATTGTTGTGTTTGGTTGATTGCTTCTTCTTTGAGACCATTACGTAGTCTAGGTGCATTTCATTAAGCACTCTAGCTACATACTAAGACAATTTGTGCATATAGGTCACATTTTTCCTAGCCTTTATGTCTTTGGGAGTTTCTTTTTCACTTTGTATGCAAAATGGGGAACCCTTGTGGCCACTGGATCTTAAGCTGGAGAAGACTTTGAGATAGAAAAAGAAGCAAACAAGGCAAGTAGAGTTGAGTGAAGGGGAATCATCAAGAGTAGGAAGTTTCATTGAAATTCTGGATCTTACTGTAATCATGGATGACATACCTAATGCTCATAATGTGAAAGAGGACACAAGGAGTGCAAGGGATATAAAGGGATATAAACGGCTCTAATAGTATAGGGATTCAAGGGAATAATCATGCCTTTAATATTGGAGTGGAATTAAAAGCATCTCTCGTCACTAGCCTACCAAAGTTCATGGCTTGCCAAGCGAAGAGGCTAGTATGCATTTGAACAAGTGTAAGATGGTAGTCGATGCTTGTAAACCACCAAGGGCTACTATAGATGATGTGCTACGGATTGTGTTCCCATTTTCTTTAGAAAGCAGTGCTTATACATGGCTAACAACACTTCCACAGCATTTTAGCACTATGACATGGCTAGAGATGATGAATGCCTTCTTGTCAAGGTATTTTCCTGCCTCTCAAGCTTCTAGATTGCACAAGGAGATTACAAATATTACTTAATTGAACTTAGAAAACTTCCATAAGTATTGGTTGAGGTTTCAAACATTGTTGAGCAAGCTTCTTAACTATCAGCAAAGTATTGTTATGTTGGTTTAAAGCTTTTATGATGGGATGCTCATGGAATGCCAAGAAAAATGTGATCATGCAGCTGCTAGTTCTTTCTTGGAGTTGACACTTCCTAAAGCTTGGGGCCTATTGGAGAAAGTTGCCTACAATCATCAACAATACTATACGAGAGATGGTACATCTTGTGCTAGAAGGAATACTACTTTTAGAGATCTTTCACAAACATCTAATATGGATGTAGCAAGAGTTTTAAAGAATGTTGAAGAGAGATTGATTAGAATAGAGGTAAACACT
>JBAGKO010187937.1:0-15421 GCA_037177275.1 Acacia concinna
ATATTGTTGGTAATATTGTCCCTTGTAAAAAGGTGCCTGCAGATATATGCCATAGATTTGCCCAGGCTTTAAATGAAAGTTCAAAGGAAAAATCTATTGAAGACATAGGAAAAGAGGGAGATGAAGAATCACACTTCAGGAGACCAATTCTTGATGGTGTAGCTAAGAAGAGGAAAGGTCTTGGGACTGTGAACAAATATTTTCCTCCTAGGACAACTCGCAGAGCTCAAACAAGCAATGAGAAAAGAATGGAATTAAGGAGATGTTCAAGGGGAATAAAGACAAATACCAACCTTACACAAATGTTATCAAAGCGCAGTAGGATAAACTTGAAGACCAATATTCATGCAGCTTCATATTTATTGAACCTACCATTCGCGTATAACCCTAATTTTGTTAACAAGGGGAGCTTAATGCAAGCTTTGATTGATGTGATGGAGGTAAACTCTAAAGAAGCAATTGATTTCTTCAAGATCATAGGGCAAATAACCTTGTACATTGAAGGCAAGAAGTCTTTTAGCAGAGAAACATGCAAATTAGATGTTGAGAAACTAGATCCCTGTAAGTATTCATATTTATTGTTTAGTAGCTTATTCATTTTTCTTTCTTTATTGGACATTAATGTTACATATATGTTTTTTTTATATAGATGAATGGTGGATGTACTGTGGCTATTTAGTTCCTGAATTGCAATATGTTGCAAAACTCATTCTTAGCCAAATATCTTATTTCTCCGGTTGTGAGAGAAATTGGAGCCTATTTGAGTGAATCCGCATAAAAAGGAGAAATAGATTGAAGCACCAGATGCTGAATGATTTCGTTTTCACCACCTATAACTTACAATTGAAGTATAGGTTGTAATATCCCAAATTTTGGGAAAACTCTTTAAGAAAAGATAAAATCATTATTTTTTGATTTTATAATTATTTTGAGGGAAAATTCAAGGGATAAAAGGAAAATTTCCCAAATAAAGTTTATGAACCCCAGAGGATGAAAGAAGGTGGAAAATGAATTAGGACAAATTTTCCAACCCTCACAGGAATTTCTAACTAATTTAAAAAGCAAGAATTAGTTAGAATTAAATATGGAAAATAACCAAAGGCCTCCAAAAAGTGATTTAAATGAAGGAAAATATTAGCCCAAGAATTATAATGAATTATGAAATTATTTCTAGTTAAAAAGAATATAGAGATTAACTTCTAGGGTTTTCTATCCGAAATTTTATCGGTAAGAGCCGAAATTTGGAAAAATTCTAGAAAAAAATAGTAAATGTTGGAAATAATGATTAAGAGGGTGTTTGGATAGTCTTTGAAAAGTCCTTTTGACCTCAAAAGGGCTTTTCATACAATTACAACCAAACACTGAACATTTTTAAAAAAGTCATTTTGTGTCCAAACCAGCTTTTTTACCTGAAAAAAGCCACTTTTTTAAAAAGCCATTCTCATAAGCTTTTCTCCAACCTGTGAGCCCTTCTCTCTCTCTCTCCTTTCCTCTTTTCCATTTCGCCCTCATTATTGTTACTGTTGAAGAGCCTTTTGCCAATTCATAACTTATTATTTTTTTAAGTAAATAACCCACGTCTTTTCGGGATATGAAATGAAACTTTTTAAATTAAAAATCAAAATAGATTCCAGTGAGCATTGTCGGGATATGAAATGAAACCTGCTAAATTAAAAAAAAACCTGCTAAAATATAAAAATATATATTACATTCATTTTTTTAAGTAAATATATGTTGGCCTATTTTTTATCATATTATAATATGGACTAATGTCGTAATTTTAATTTTTTTAATCCAATTTATACACATTTTGTTAGTTATTATAAAATTTTAATATTAAAATAATTTATATCTCCTCACAACCCTTACATATAATTATTATAAAAGTCAATGCCCTTTTTATCATTTCACTATAAAAAAAATCCATTCTGGTAACATTTATCCAAACACTCTCATTTTTTTAAAACCAACTTTTTCACAAAAGCCTTTCTCAAAAGACATTCTAGAAAAAGCCCTTCTGCACCAAAAAAACTTTTTAAAAGCTGCATTCAAACAGGCTCTAGTCAAACTAATAGTTAAAATTAACTTTTCTAATAGGTGAGAGGAGACATTACTTCATTTTTAACTTTCAAAATAATATTGAGCCAAAAAAAAAAAAGTCATGTCAACATTACTCCTTCGTGACAAAATTAAACCTTAGTCTAAATAAACAACAAATTTGTCATTTATATTGAATCAAGTTATTACTAACAAATACAATTATATCATTGTCAATAGCCATGAACTATACAAAAAGTCATCAACATAGACTGTCTATTATTCTTTTAGTTTTTATAAAGGATTAGCTGATTTTTTTATAGAGATTAAGATAGTTAAATAATTTATTTAGTCATATCATATATTATGTATTATTATATTATATATTAGTTTACATTAAGTTAATTTGTTTTGCTTCAACTATCTCTTCAAAGAAAAAGTTAAATACTTACGTTAAGAATTGAAGGAAGTAAGTTACAAGGAATATCATTGTTAAAGGATATTTTCAAGTACGATAGAGTTACATCATAACAACATCTTTTCAAGTTACACTTGACAGTTGACACAAAGCTCCAACACCTGAACCCAGTACATTGACATCTTTTTTATGGCTTCAATCATAGTTTGCTGTGATGGAATAAGAGTCAAAATGCTCCTCAATGTTCCTAAGAATGTTGTTTCCATTTTGATAGCGTTCCTAACAAGACGACTATGATCATCTCCATTCCCAAGCGAAGTTCCTGTGCAGGTGTTACAACACTACTTACTATCACTGAGGTCTAGTGGATATCTATATGCCATGAACAAAAGTTAATTGCATCATAAAAATATAAATACATAGTTATTCGTAGAAATACTGAATCCTTGGTTAATCAAAGACCAAGTAATTCGTAATTCTTTATAACCAAACCAGAACACTTCTATCTTGAAGCTTTACTGTCGTCAAGAAATAAAATACCATAACTTTACTAATCTATCTCCATTAAATTAAATAATAGCAAAAATTGGAGGAAGAAAGTGCGTAAAGCTCAAACCATGAGGTTTCATATATCATAGTCAAAGAAATGCCCTGAAGACGAAAACATTGGCAAATATACACAAGACATTCGAACTCATTACAAAAAAAAAAAATTGTGAAAAGGATGGGCAATACAAAAGTCAGGAAGGTTTACAATGAACACTGGGACAGATACGTAATAACTAATAAACACTACAAAAGAACAGCTTATTACCGAAGGAATTTCAATTTACCGACGGATTAGCAACGAAATTTATCTGAATTGAAAGTGCAAGACCAACACATAACCAATTGATCTGCCAAAACATCGAACTAATTTGCCATTGAGCACAGATTACCTGTGTAGAGTTCTCACCAATAAGCTAAAAAGAGGGCAGGAGACAAAAGATGAGTCTGCATCACATGTGGGAAGCGACATAAGCGGGCAGCCAAGTAGCTTGTCCTTGTCATCAGGTACCGTGGCGGCCACATAGGCAAACACATCAACGCCTGATCCTTGTCATCCTTCAAGGTGGCAGGCCACATCATAAACATGACAACCAAGAGTCTGAGTCATCAACCACGGTGGCATCCACATGGGTAGCCACGTCACCCAAAAGTCTCACCATCATCACATCTGGCAGGATACATCATCATACACACAAGCAAGTTGTCCTTGTCATCAGTCATAAGTGGTGGCAGCACATGGGTTGACAAATCACCAACTAATCCCAAATATTGTCCAAGGTGCCATTCCACATCATTAGACACGTGACCCTAATGCCCTTGTCAGCATCCTCAATGGTATTCACAGCGAGAGGCATAGTCAGTGGCAGCAATGACATAATCAAGCATGTGAAAATGGACCTATGGTGGCCCAAACAAAAGTCATTTGTACCTTCTTTTTTCGGGCCAATTTGGCCGCAGGTCTTCTGTCGCATATGGAGGGGCCATTATTAGGCCATTATATGTTAAGTTGTTTCATTTAAAAAAAATTAATTATTAATTTTGAAAAATAAATTTAGGTGATACAATAGAAATACAAAAAAAAATTAAATTAGAAGACTACAATATTATTTTGTAGTAAAATTGTGGCTTCAAGAATAACAAACGAATATAAAAACCAAAAAATACATGTAACATAAATTTTCCGAAAAAAAAACGAATCAAATAATTATATAAGATTAAAATAGGAAAGAAACACGTTGGCAAAAAAACAAAAATATAAGAATAAAATTAAGATATGAAAAAAACAAAAACTGAAAAATTTGTTTAGGGACCATATTTTAACAAATAAAATAAAGGGACAAATATTATTACAATTTTTTACTTTATGTCATTTTGACGATAAATATTATTAGAATTAAACATTAGGAAAGTAAATAAAATAACAATTACTAAATGATGATATTTTTGTGATCTAAAATACTAAAATTTCAAAATAATATATCATATATAATCACTGAATTCGATGTTATTTTCTCTCCAAATATATTAATATAATTTACTGAATAAAAATAAAAAAAATTACATAGAGATCCTAAGTAAAGGAACATATGTCAAAGAGGTCTCGAGATAGGGAAAAAATTACCTTCATATCCCACTTAACAACCCCATGTGTTGCCATGAGGTTGTCATTAACAACGTCTGGGGCACTATTGATAACTCTACAGGAGTTGACAATATTTTTTTTATCTCAGAATCTCTTTGATGTAAATTCTTTTGTTCGGGACCTCAACGCAATTTTCTCAAAAAAATTTGTTAAAAAAGGCGCAATCATATTTTGTTATTTAGTTCAGTTATCCTTTAGTCCTCCTCTATTGTCTGTCTTGAAGGAAATGGTGGAAGAAAAGAAAATAAGTTGGATGAGTCCTAGGGTGTGTTTCCACACACTTCAGACATGGTGAGAAAATATGCACCTTTTACCCTTCACTAGCTCAAAACAAGATTTTGTCTTTCGAGGCCAAAAAAAGTTAATAGCTCATCCCATGAGAGCATCAAAACTCAGTAGTGATAGTCACTAACAACTAATATGCTTGATCATTAGTATACAATAATAAAATGCCATAAATGAGAACATACCTTGTACATAACTAATTTATATAATCATGCATAAGGCGAAGGCACAACATTTATATGGTTAACCTCAAACAAACATGGCAAATAATCACAAATGACAATCAACACATAGTTAATATTAAAGTTAGTAATTTTGCTATACCTCATTCTTGTGTTCCCTTGGATATCTTGAACAAAAATCAAAGCCTATATATGAATATGATACAGAGCACATTAAAAAACTAACTAACTATATATATATATATATATATCACATGCATTATGGCATTTAAAACCCAACTGTTCCCTTACTTACCCACTTATACTTCAACTTTACACTTCTAATTACATATGTTTAAAAATTAATCTAACATGCTCCTTCCCCATTTGTCTTCATATAGATCTCATTTTTAAGCTCAAATGATTCAAAAGAAACCTCCTTGCCCTTCAAATAATAAAAAAATGAAGCATAAGGAGAATTATGGAAAAAAAATTATATGTGAGCTTCCAATGCTTCTAAACTTGTTTACTCAATACTATAAAAAAAAAAATTTGCCTTTTAAACTCATTGCCAGCATCAAATTTATTAAATTATACCTCCTTCAAACATCCATTTACAGGAAGTGGGTGACTGTGAGGTAGACAAGTTAAAGTTTCAACATTCTAATCCATTAACTATCATATATAACTAGACCCCTAATCGCTTCCTTAATCATGACATGATTCAAACTCAAGCTTTCTATATTTCTTGGAAATTTTGGCAACATCTCCCCCAAGAACTTATTACGGTATATGAGGTTAGACTTAGTTGCCAGCTATATTTTACTAAACAGAATCTATTAGGTTAAGTTCGTGACGTGTCCAGTTGTGATTAGCTACAACACAACGATCATATTGTATTACAGTTGTATATATATGAATTGAGTGCCTCAATAACGTTTGAGCATTTCCATTTTCTCATTTTCTCTGGATTCTTCCTTTCGTGTTCTCTTCTTCCTTCATACCGAGATCTCTAACTTAGTATCAGAGCCTTCAATAATGGCATCTTCTTCCTTCTCGCATCATGACGCTACCTCTACTCAGGACAACACTGGCTTGTCTGCTTCTCACGTGCCCGTTCAAACCAAGGCAGTTCCTCTGTTGAACAGCCTCAACAAAGTTATCATTTATATTGAATCTAGTTGTCACTAATAACTAATATAATTACACCTATACAGAGAGGTCATGTACATTTGACTTGTCAATTACTACCTTTGATCTTTGATACAAGACTCGGTAAGCATTTATTAAGAGATTAAGGAAGTTAAATAAATTATTTAATAATAGCATATGTTTTGTGTATCATTCGATAATATGTCAGTTTATAAATCAAGAAAATTAGTTTGGGAAAAAATAATAAGTAAAAATACTTCAAAGTAATTTATTTTATTTCTTTAATCTCTCAAACAAAAATAGAATTGAGTCTTTTATTAAGGATAAATGAAGTAAGTTACAAAGAAGGTCACTCTTGTTCACACCAAAAAATGGACATTTTCAAGTTAGGCGTGATAGTTACATCATCAAATCTTTTCAAGTTACACTTGACAGTTGTACACAAAGCGCTAACACAGGGCAAAAAAAAAAGGATGCTTGTTCATAGGACTATCACACTTGTTCATGAGGTATAAAACACTTGTAAATGAGTAATTAATTTATAATGTTAAAAATATTTTACTTGTTCATATGACTATCACATTTGTTCAAAGGACTATTCGACTTGCTCATAATCTATAAGGCTGTTGCAAATTTAAACTTCTTAAAAAATTAATTTATATTGTTGATAAAAATATTTTACTTATTTATAGGGTTATTTCACTTGTTTATGATGTATAGGACATTTGTTAATTATGATATAAAGTAGGTGGGGACGGAAGATGATTACATATATATTTTCTTACATTTATATATTAAGAAGCAATGGTCACTCAATGGTGAGGGTAGCTCAGTGGTAAGGCTCACTGATAGTGCTAGGGGGTGGGGTTCGAACCTCCACACTTCCACTTCTTTGAAAACTCAAAAAACAATTTCAAGTATAGTGACAGTGTGAAGGTTTGAACCCTTACCCCAAAGCACCTGAGTTGTCTTTGCTCTTTTACTATATAAATGTAAGAAAAGATATATCCCACCCCCAAAGCACTATGCCCAACGACTGAGCATTCTTATGGGGGACATTTATCTTGAAGCTTTACGGTGGTCAGTCAATAAAAGTGCATAATTTTAGTGACTAAGATAGGAAGAAAAAAGATAAAAATAAGTTTGTGATAGATCTCAAACCATAAGGTTTCATATCATAGTCAAAGAAATGCCCCCCGACGAAGAAAACATTGGCAACCATACACAAGACATTCGAACTCATTCCAAGAAAAATGTGTGAAAAGGATGGGCAATGCAAAAGTCATGAATATTTACGTTGAATACATAACCAACAAACACTTTCAAATGAAAAAAGAAAAACAGCTTATTAACGAAGGGATTTCAATTTACGGACAGATCAGCAACGAAATTGATCTGAATTGAAAGTGCAAGCCCCAAAACATAACCAATTGATCCGCCAAACATCTAATTAATTTGCCATTGAGCACAGATTACCTGTGTAGGGTTGTCCCCAATAAACTACAAAAAAGAAAAAAAAAACAAGCACAAAGAAAGGCGCAACATCAAAAGGTTTTAATTGTAAATTTGCGTAATTACCTCTCTTTCTCGAACATTTAAATCGCAAGCACCAATAATCTCATGATATTTTGTACAGATGAATTAAAGTTGGAAAACTTAAAGAACTTCACAAAAACTTTGTCATTAGATCAAAAGGCTAACAACAATTCAGAAAATAACTTGATTTTGGGAAACTGAATTTATGCCTGCAAGAGGAGCAACAAACCCTCCAATGAAGCAATCAGAGTAAACCTCATGCATTACATATCAAAGTGTCTGACTAAATTGTCCCATCGAATCATTAATTGAGAGCCCTGAGATGAAGACGAAGGTTTAAACTTTAAAGGGAAAAGGAGAAAATATACTGAACCAAACACAATGAATTACCTAACTAAGAGCAGTGAGAGAAGTGAGGGCGGTGACGACTCGATGATAATGAAGTGGCCAAGAGTGAGAGTGAGAACAACGAACACGAGAGGCTACGAGGCAATGTAAAAGCATAGACTAAACCCTCCATTTTTATTTTATCTTTTCCAAATGAAGAAGAGTAACTTGGTAATTTCACAATTGACATATATTACGAACAAAATCACACGTCCCAGAGCACTTGTTAGATATTTCATGATTTCAAGATACCTCCTAGTAATAATTTGTCTTCCATGGGACTAAATGTAATTCCCCCCATAAAAAATAATAAAACAAAAAACAATTGTCGTTTTTAGTTAAAGAATCTGTCTGACTAAAACCCTCAGGGCTGTTTGGTATGAGGGGAGGGGAGGGGAGGGAAAGGGAGGGGGAAAAAAATTTTAAGAGTTGAATTTAAAGAAATTGAAGAAGTGGAATTATTAAATTTTAATAAAGAGAAAAATAATATAAAAAAGTATGAAAAATTAATCTAAAACTTTTAACCTCACTTCTTAAATTTTTAAAAATTCAACTTATAAAAATTTTTCCTCCCCTCCTTCCCTCCAAATCCCTCCTACCAAACTAAACATTAGAAAAAGGATGATAATTAAATCATTAAATGGGAGAGAAACTTAGATCAAGAAGATTTAAATCTTTTTAAGGAGATAAATGACTTTTTTATATGCCTGCAAAGATAAATGACTTGATCATGTGGGACATAATAAATAAGTATGGTCTTAGAAATAAAAAGGAAAATAGAAACGTGAAGCGAGAGATTAATTTAAAAAGAAAAAAGAAAAAAAGATTGATAGCAAAGGACAAAGGTTGTAGCATAGTCATTGCTAGAGGTTTTTCATTCAAATTTTTTTCTTTTTGGCCAATGTTTTTCATTCAAATTTGTTGTTACATTAACCAGTAATCTTTATCAATGCGTGGCCCAACTGCCCAAGTATTTTAGGTCTCTGGTTTTAAACTAGTTTTCTGTTTTTATTTTTTATTTTTTAAAAAAGCTAGAATTGTAAATATAAAGTCCTCTTGTAGATTCAGAAAAATGCCTTATATTTGAAATTGGAGGGAGTAGTAATTTTATTTTTTAAATGGCATATATAGATCTTAACTACTATAGGTCGAGCAAGTAAAATTATATAGGTGTAAATTTCTTGGGTTAACAAAACTTTGTCTATTAAATTTTAGTTTTAATCCTTTAAATTTAAAACATGTCGTTTTAGTCTTTCAAGATAATCTATTTAAAAAGAATTTAGTAATATTTGATAGTACTAATTCATCTAATGCGACAATAATACTGTTAAAATAATTTATATGACATGCTTGTTAGATATGTTGATAAATAGTCAAGAGCCCAGGACCAAACAAGCAAACATTCACACCCGGGATAAGGCCATGACATATAATCATGTGGGCAAATAAATACCTCATGAAATTTTGGTTAGGGAGTACTGGTAAGTCGAGAAATTTTTACATGCACTCAGTGCACCAACACATTTATACACTGGTCAATCAGATTAAGATAACTCAAACATTTTTCACACTTTTTTTGAAAATATTTATTGAAGAGAGAGGACAATGGGTCACACTTTTCTAAAAAAATATTTAAATAATAAAAAGGAGGGAGGAGTCACGCATAGGATAACAAAAAGTGTAAAAAAAAATGTTTGAGTTGTCTTGATCTGATTGACCAATGCATAAATGTGTTGGTGCAAAAAAATGTTTGAGTTGTCTTGATCTGATTGACCAGTGTATAAATGTGTTGGTGCACTGAGTGCATGCAAGAATTTTTCCTAGTAAGCCGGCGTTTGTTTCTCTTTCTGAGAAAATATTATATTATCTAATTCATTTTTGTGTTTGCCTTCTATATTATATTATTCATTTGCTCTTGTTTGGTTGATTGGTCCATGTATTTTATGTAGGCTTTAATAGCCCAACATTAAATTTTTTTTTATTACATGAGGTTAGGATTGAACTCGGATTGGGTGTCACATAAAATACTAATTATACCACATGATCTAGAGGCCGTTGGTACCTAACATTAAATACTACCACTATGTTAATGTAATGGCAAAATTTAAATAAGGGACTTGAAAAAAATAATAGAACAATACTTATATTAAGTTTTTTATATTCATTATATTAAATCATGTAATCACCAAGTTAAAAAAATTGTGTCCTATTTTTTATGAGTTTATAATTAAATCATAATAATATAAAAATATAACATATGGTCAGATGTAATTGAAAAACTTGACAAAATGAATAAAATAAATTTAACCTAAGTATTTTATAAATTAACATTTATTATAAAAGATTATAAAAATTGTAATTACTTAGAATGACCAAATATTATAATATACATTTTTAAATGACTTAATTGCCCCAAACAAAACCTCTTAGATTATCTCTTGTATTCATAATTAACAAAACAATTAAAATTAAAACTAAAATCATCCATCATTCCCAGCCTTCCATATTTCAAATGTGATATTATCGTATATATTTTTTTTTATTTTTCTCCATATTATATAATCATATAGTCAATTTGTCATCAAGAAGTTGCTCAATTTATATTATCAACATCGATATCAATTATGCTATTTTTTAATAAAAAATTATTTAAGCATTTTTTATAAAAATGAAAACTAAAATAATTTCGTATTTTTCATGATATAATATATTATTTATATTTTTTAAAATTTTATATATAAAATATAAATTTTTAATCCATAAATTTTTTTTTAAATAAAAATAAATCATAGAAATTTTTTAGTTTATAAAAAATTATAATTATGAAAAAAAAATTGAAGAATGGGCAATTTTTGAAGTGGTAAAAAAATGAAAATTGAGAAAATTTTTGTTGAATTTGTGAAATTTATAAAAAAAAAATTTATTTTTAAAAATAGGATGTATGAGGGAATACATAATTTTTTCAATGACTATTTTAGTATTTTGAATTTTATATTTATGTATTTGTCCTTTAAAATAATTACAAATTTTATGGTCCTTCTCAATAAATATATTTTCTTTTAGGTCTTTCATTCTAATTTTTCCTAATCTAAGAGCCCATTTGAATAAAGCTTTTAAGAATGGCTTTTGATTTAGAATAGCTTTTTCATAATGACTTTTTAAAAATAGCTTATGTGAAAAAGTTGGTTTTGAAAAATTAAGAGTGTTTGGATAAATGTTATCAGAACAGCTTTTTCTATAGTGAAATGACAAAAAAGGGCATTAGCTTTTATAATAATTACATGTAAGGGTTGTGATGTGATATAAATTATTTTTATAATAAAATTGCATAATAAATACCAAAATGTGTATAAATTGGTTTAAAAAAAATTAAAATTACAACATTAGTCCATATTAGAAGATGATAAAAATTAGGCCAACATATATTTATTAAAAAATTGTAGTGTAATATATTATGCAGGAAAATGTAAAAACCATTTTGAAGAAAAAACATCCAAGTACATCTATTTTTTGTAAAAGTTATTTCAACCCCAAACCAACTTTTGAAGAAAAAATATCCAAACACAACCATGTTTTACAAAAGCCATTTTAACATCAAACCAACTTTTAGAAAAAAGAATACCCAAACACACCCATTTTTTGCAAAATTCATTTTAACCTCAAACCAACTTTTTTTTCCTCCAGAACCAATTTTTTTTAAAGCTACTTTTTTATGAATTTTTAAACTAACTTTTTTCATTTTTCCACTTTTCTCCTTCTTCTTTCCATTTTATCATCTTATAATATGGATTAATGTAAAAATAAATTATATCATATCACAACCCTTACATGTAATTTAAATAAATTGGATAATAAAATTAAAATTACAACATTAGTCCATATTGTAAGATGATAAAATGGAAAGAGGAAGGAGAAAAGTGGAAAAATGAAGAAAGTTGGTTTGGGCAGTGGAAATTTTAGAAAAAGAGGAATGAGAAAAGTGGAAAAAAGAAGAAAGAAAAACGCGGAAAAGTAGCTTTTAAAAAATTGGTTTTTGAAGAAAAAAGTTTGTTTTGGGTCAAAATGACTTTTTTGAAAAATGAGAGTGTTTATGTATTTTTTTCTTTAGAAGTTGGTTTAGCCTCAAAAGGGCTTTTTTTGTGGGTATCCAATTAGGCACCTAGATCCTTTTCTCCCCCTCCAATTTTGCAAACATATATATCACCTTCAGTCTTAAATATAAGATCTAATTTACTTATTTTGAAAAAGTTAAAGATGTTAAATAAGTTATTTAATGATATCATATATTAGTTTATAAATTAAATAAAATATTTTAAAGAAAAATAATAAATTTTAATGTTTTAAAATAATACAGTTAACTTTTTTTAAGATTCTAAAAAAAAATTAGTTAGACCTTAAAATCGGAGAGAGTATATTTGCGCGCATGCTTTATAACACTAGCAGTATACGATGGATAATATCTTACACCCACTTTGATTCACCAATTAAAAGGACACTTTCCCTAAATAAAAATATTATATCTCCTGTTTTAATTATAAAACATAATTGACCTTTTTTTAAATAGATTCATAAAATTAAATAAATTATTTTAAAATATTTATATTAATCATTTTTCTCCAAACTAATTTGACTAACTTATAAATTATATATTATCTAGTGATATAAAACAAAAGTTATATTGTTAAATAATTTATTTAGCTTCTTTAATATTTAATTTCTATAAAAATTAACTAAAAATTATATCTGGTTGGTGGATATATAATAAATAATCCCATAACAGAAACCACTTTAATTTATGAAAGGGTGTCGTCCTTTGAGGTAAAGCTCTGTCGTCTTCATCGCGTGGTTGAATTCCACCACATAACTGCTAAAGTTTATCAAGCCTGTAACGCCAACTATTTTTTATTGTTATATTTTCATTTTATTGCTCAAATCTTAACCCTTCATTTAATCTATGGCTAGAAAATAAAAGAGAAGGGTTGTAACATCTCAAAATTTCTATATGGAAACCTAATAAATAATTATCTCAATAAATAGTGAATTTTGAGAAAATTCCAGAAAGAATGTTGTAGAGGCAGCCAAATTGTGGCAATATTTTGGATGATCAAATAATATCTAATGTAATATCTTAAATTTTGGGAAAGCTATTTAAGATAAGATAAAATCATTATCTTATGATTTTATGTGTATTTTGAGGGAAAATTTAAGGGATGAAGGGAAAAGTCCCTAAATAAATTTTATGAGGTCCAGAGGATGAAAGAAGGTGGAAAATAATTTAAGACGATTTTTCCAACCCTCACAGGAATTTCTAGCTAATTAAAAATGGAAGAATTAGTTAGAATTAAATATGAAAAATATCCAAAGGCCTCCAAAAAGTGATTTAAATGAAGGACATATTAGCCCAAGAATTATGATGGATTATGAAATTATTTCCAATTCAAAATAATATGAAAGTTAATTTTTAAGATTTTCTATTTAAAATTTTATCGGTAAGAACCCAAATTCGGAGAAATTTTATAAATAATAGTAGATGTTAGAAATAGTGATTAAGAAAAATTAGGGAGTATCTTAAAATATTTAGAGAATAATGACAGTCAGTTTAAAATTTTCAGTGATAGTTCATCTATGTCACAATTTTACCCCATTTATATTTTTCCTCTCATCATTCCACGTATAGAAAACAAGGCCAGGTGGAGTAGTGCATGATCTTTACTTTGCCAATTCTTCCACGTGTTCAAGAACGTGTGTGACAGCTATATTGTTTTGTGCATTCGGTTTCCATTCTTATCACCAGCCATTTCAATTGTTTTCCACGAGTAAAGGCCAAACAAAAAAAAAACAACAGAAGCCTTGGGTACAGTTATTACCCATTATTCACTTTATTTTTCCCATCATTTTATCAAAATCGTATACACTCTTTCTTCACCCATTTCCATTCGGTTCCATACGCGAGTCAAAGGCAGAGAATACAGAGGGCGATTGCTCATCGGAATCAATCTCTTCCTCCCACCATTTCACTTCGGTCAAGAACGTGAAATTGCTCTCCATTCCACTCCATTTCCATTCAGCCAGAAACTCGAAAACCAGAGGCAAAGAAGCAGAATGTGAGCTTCGATCGCAAGAAGGAAAGAAGGAATCCATCGGTGAAGAGGCAAACCACTGCATGCAACCGTTGATTCCGATTGAGGTGAGCTTCCGGGATATATTCTCATTCTTGATTTCGTCTTGCTTCTGTCTGAGTTGATTGAAAGGTTGGATTCTGATTCGGAAATCGTAATTTGTTGCTGCATGTGGTCTGTTCTCTATGGGTTTCTTATTTCGGTACATACTCCTTCACGATTTTCTGAATAATCGAAGATAAAGGAAGAGAATACATGTCTGAAACTGAGATTGTCTGCTGAAAGTCGAATGTGCCTGACTGAAACCGAATGTGCATGTATGAATTCGATGTACATTTATTTCTGTTTGGAACCGAAGATGTCTGTCTGGAATTGGAAACCGGAAATGTATGCCTGAAACTGAAAATATCTGTTCAAAACCGAAAGCATATGTCTGCATTGTACAAACCGAAACAAGGGAGTTAGTTGTAGACTCAAGTATGTATATATGTGTGTGTGTTTTAGAATGAGAGTGCTTCACTGCGGTAATTGCAGAACCAAAAGTGTGCATGTGTCTAAACCGAAAATGCTGTCTGAATCCGAATGTATATATATATGCACTGAGTTCGGTTCATGGTGTCTGGGAAAGAAAAACAGATATAATGACCATAGGTGTATTTCGGTGCATTTGAGGGGTTGCATGAGTTTGTTTTGCTTCTGTAATTAAATGCTGAAGCTAGTGAATAATATATGGTGCAATTTGAGAACTTGTATTTTTTGGTTAAGAGAGCTGTCATTTTCGTGTAGAGTTTTGAAAAGGTAAATAAGTTCCATTTCCCCTGAAATTTGGCAGTAATATAGAAGACATTCTAAGCTTTCAAATGAGTTCTATTTTATGCATTTTGGATTTATGGATAAAGAGTTATGATTTTTGAAAAATAAGGTTAGATTCAGGGGGAAATCCTGATGGCCGAAATGAAATATTTCGAAAACTGGATCAAATGAGGATAGCCATGAAATTTTATGAGTAATTAGTAGATATATAGAGCTTTAAAATAAATTTGGACCCAGGTTATTTGGAGTTTTATAAATCAAGATATGAATTTTACAAGTTGTATATACCTGTCAGGATAAAATTTTGACATATGGATTTTGT
>JBAGKO010187948.1:0-15420 GCA_037177275.1 Acacia concinna
AAAAAGTACAAAACAGACTGATTTGGGATTTTCAGATTTCGCTGTACTGAATTGTCTTTTCCCTATTTCACTTGTCTTTTTTTGAAATTTCCCCTAAAAATTGCCTTTTGGGAAACAAAGTAATTGAAGCAACTTTTATAACGCGTGTGTGAGTGTATATATATATTGACATTGATTGATTGATTTTAACAATTACATATTAAGTTGTTTTATTTTCCCCCCTCTTTTCTAATATGTTTTTCCTTTTTTTTTTTTTATAAAATCAAATGAAAAACACACACATGTATTGGCAGTTTGGCACACACACAACACACACACACCTACCCAGGATCGAGCTTGGGACCTCTCCTTAAGGAAGAGGTTGCATGCCATGTGAGCTGAATGTCACGAACTTATCCCTTACAAGTATTCGTGTGGCACTTAGCCTCTCATCGTCCCTCACAGACTAGTCAAGTTAACCTCACCACACTTGAATACTCGATAGAGTATTAGAGAACTTAAGGAATCATAAAGAAAGAACTTTGTATTGAATGTAAGAGAGCTTTACAATGAACTTTACAAGAGAGCTTACAATGAGAGAATTTGGCTTCTTGGATGCCTTGATAACAAATGGCACCCCCTATTTATACTTTCTCAACTTCACTCCTGAGGTTTTAAAATTTTGACATGTGTCTTGGATGGACGATTGAGATTGAGTTTCCAAAGAGTTCTATAAACTTCCATATTAGAAATGGAGACTCTCCTATGTTCTAGAGTATTCTGAAATTCTCCACACAACTTTATGGACTTCCTTAGATCCTAGAGTTTTCTAGAAATCTCCACATAATTCTACAAGCATCAAGTAAATTCAAGAAAATACAGGAATGTACTAAAAATCTCTAGAAAATTTTAAAGTGTGATATGAGGCATATATAAAATACTTATACTTTAGGTTTAGACTTTAGAAGGAGAAAAAGTCATGGAAAAGACTTAGGATGAAGAACGGTCAAATTTGCTCCTTCTTCTCAAGAAGGTTCTCTTGCTGTCAAAAATGCCGAAACTGAAACATTGAAGGCTGCAGTTAATAATCTCATATCCAAGCCATTAACTTCTATATCAAAGATGATGAAGTTAGCCTTTTGAGTGCCTTGAAGTTATTGAGAAAGATATTTCCAAGTGATAGAGGGTTGTAGCATATTGAGCAGGGCAAGTCGTAGACTTCAGATTACCGTGTTTGTGATAACGACATCATCAACAAACTTCTACATCTTGAGCAAAAGATGGAATACGATAACAGCCTAGACAAGATAAGAGCAGCAGAAGAGTATGAGATGAAGGACTTATCAAACGATTACGTCAATAATTGAATGACATTATTGAGGTGGAGTTGACAATAGAGGGACTAGATACCCAGATAGATAAATTAGAAGCAGAAATAAGGAGTAAGAGGGCTAGCAGTGGTGGGTTGAAGAGGGACATTGTTGCTCTCGACTTACAAAGAGATAACTTGACCATGAAACATGAGAATTTGGATTTACAATGTCGGAAGTTAAGGCTACAGTTTGGTTGCAAAGATACTGAAATCAGAGAGTTGGAGGATGAAAGCTAAAGGCAGATATTATTAATACCCTTCAACCACCTTCTCAGACTCTCAATTTTCCTCCTCTTGCATATCAAATTAGTTTTGCACCAATAAGTTGTATTCCATTCCATTTTGTTTCTACAACCCATTATCTGATATTACATTTGCTTATGTGAGTCACCTGTTACTTGAATCTTATAATTGCATAACATTTATTATGCTTATATAGTTTCTAACCTCTTTACTTGGTTTGAGTGTGCTAGATACCTAAAGCGGCAAGCATCATCAGCGGACTACCTTTTTTTCAGCACATATTTCTACGAAAAGCTTAAGGAGCTTCAGGCTTATTCTGGTTCCTCTGAGGTGGGTTTTTTCTAGATGCCACAAAATGCAAATTGACCTTTAAATCCTGACAATGAGTTATCCCAAACTTTTAAATATATGCAAATAACTCCCTTAATCAATCTGTCATTTCACTAATTGAATGTAATGATAAAGGACTTATCTATACAGGATTTAAGTTGAAGGGGCTATATGCCCATAATTCAAAGCTTAATGGGGTTATTTATAGAAAGAATAGAGTTTAAAGCACTCTATAGATGTAGTGTGTTATGCTCCAACAGCTCGATCGATCAGGGACATAACATGCTAATTAATGGCAGGGCTTGTATATGATAAAATTTGGAAGTTTAGGTTTTTTGTTTTCTTTTTCCACTAGGTTTCAAACGTTGGGGTTGTTGGTACATGGATAAAATTTAAGGGATTTTTGTATAGTCTATTTTCAGGCTCAGCTTTTTATTAATTTATCTAGCAAGCATAACAGCGCTTTTGAAAGTTTTGGGACATACATCGAAATCAATTACTATAAAGATTAGTAGTAAAGATATTTGTCCTTGCAGTTCATTACTCCCCGGAAACTTGTTACCTTTATCCATAATATTACTTTATTTGTCCTTGTTGTTCATTACTCCCCTGCAAGTTGTTACCTAATATTTACTCAAAATTCATTTCTACTATGCAGCAAAGCCATAGAAAGAAGAAGAGATTTGAGAGTATAAGGTGGTTGAAGGGTGTTAATATTTCTTAGAAAACAACTCCGTCTTCATTGGCCTTTAGATTTCTGAGCAAAGGCTCGATTTGAGATCTTAAACTTCTGTTTTTATCTTCCAGCTCACTGATTTCAAGATCTTTGCAGCCAAGCTCTAGCCTTTAGTTCCGGCATTGTAAATCCAAATTCTTACGTTTAATGATTAATTTGTCTCTTTGTAAGTCGAGAGCAGCAATGTCCCTCATCAACACACCACTGCTAGTCCTCTTACTCCTCTTTTCTGCTTCTAATTTATCAATTCGGGTACGTAGTCTCTCTAGCGTCAACTCCACCTCAGTAATTTAATTCAATTTATTGACGTAATGTTCTTGTAAGTTTCTTTGAGAGTTGCATAATGTTGTTATATATGATAAACATGGTAATCTGAAATCCATGACTTGCCCTGCTTAATATGCTCCAACCTTTTATCTCCTGGGAATGCCTTTCTCAATAACTCCAGGGCTTTCAAAAGACTAACTTCATCACCATCTGATATAGAAGCTAGTGGCTTGGCTAGGAGATTATCAGCTACAGCCTCGAATGTTTCAGCTTTAGCTTTTTCCACAGGGGGAGAACCTTCTTGAGAAGGAGGAGCAAGTTCGACGATTTCTATGAAGCTGAAGTTGTCCGTAAAGGCATTTGTCTTGGGCAATATTGATAATGAAAATACACATGAAAATATGAAATCGGTTAGTGAGAATGTAACCATAATGAACTCGACACCCATATGTTGGGAAGATGAATTTTCATAGTAAGTATGCATACTTTATGATTTATAATTGAATAGGTGTAGATTATTGAATATATTTTGTTAAATTTATGAATATTTCTTATGTATTTGATTTAGATATGGTTCCCATCCCTTTCATTAAGTACATGACTGACTGGTATCCTTTTTATTTGACATGAATGATTATGAAATTTAGGATTAAGAAAAATCAAAGAAAGAACCAAAGAGGTGGACGGGAACTTTTTTTTTTTTAAAAAAAAAGTTGTTGAGATAGGTCTTAGTCAAAAGTATTCTCCTAATGTTTAGGAACTAGCTGAATTATGAAAAATACAATAACATTTTGTTTCAGCCAAAGCTTATTCCTAATGTTTAGTCATGTAATTGTTGGTTTAGTCACGAATTCTATCCTGCAAAATCAGCAATCACCGCTTCTAGCAAATCAATTGCTGGTGACTATAAGCAATTCTAAATATTAAGCACCAACAAATAACTGAGTTCAGTGTTTACAACAAAAATGGAATGGTATGTACGCTAGTCAAAATTCCACCCCTGAGATCAATGTTTAACAGTGATCTTACTCAATGGATTCTAACGTTTGACCGCCAACAAATGAAAATTTGTTTCCAATTATTCATCTATGCATCCACAGCAGACCAAATTTATCTATTGCCTAATAACTTAATCGATTTAACCAGCAAAACAGCAGCAATATCATGTATATGACAACAGAAATAGTCTTTTAGCTCACTTATATATCCGGCTATTGCCTAGTAACTTCATCGATTTAACCAGCAAAACAGCTGCAATATCATGTACATGACAACAGAAATATAGTCTTTTAGCACACTTACATATCCGGAGATCAATAATGACAGTGAAATACAAGTTATAATTGCAAAAATCACAATCTTGAATTATTAGGTTGGCAATACCAAATTATAGGTCACAAGAACAGTGTCTTTGCTTTACCAACACGGTGGCTCAATGTTTCCATTAAAAAAAGGAATAGAATTGTCTTCTATTACAAATTGGCAAAAAAAAATGCCCAAGAACAGCAGTGTAAATAAATATAATTTAATAGTGATTGAGCTCATGAATTAAGAAAGTGTAAAGTGAAATAAGAATAATTTAACATTGGATGGTCTAATTTAATATAATTAAGTTCACATAACTGTCAATCCACCAAATTAAAACTCAAATCACAAGTCAGGTTAAATAAGTTGCTACAACAATAAGTCTGTCCAAATTCACCACAAACCATATTTTACAACTTGACTATCAAAATTCACTAATGAGACCCACAGAAGTTGGCATAGATGGATATTTGCGTCACACCTATCTGTTCTTGGGTTTGATCCCAGAGAACAGAAGGTGTAGAGAATTTCTGTTAGGAGCTCTTTGCCCTTGTGTACCTCAAAGAGGTGATTACCTTTTGGGCCTATTCTATTAAGGGCATTTGGATTAGTTGGTTTGTGGACTCATCAGATTCAGGAGCTCAAATTACAACCAGATACCAAAATTAGATGGGTTCGTGAACCAAAGGTTCACCATCAGAAAAAAAAATCACTAATGAGGCCAACAAAATGGACAATGCAACCACATAACAACAAATGGCAACATTATTTAGCCCACATAGCAAAATCTCAACCTTCAATTTGATTTTCTAAAACCTAGGACGCAATTTTTTTTGTTCTTTTTTTTCTTTTGGAAAAACCTTTCCTGATTGAAGCCTAGCAGAAGTTTAAATTTATATTAGCGGCATGTTAAGAGATTTTGGTAATACATGTGTGTCCCATGTCCACATAACGATGACATAAAACAGAGGCAATCGTTTTTATCCCAGTTTGTTTATGGAAACTTATATTTATTGGATTTACTTCCTCCTTTGGTTTTAAATATAAGATTCATTTGATTTTTTAGAGAATCCTTAGAAAGCTAATTGAATTACTTAAAACTATTTAAATTTATAGTTTTTTTATCAAATTATTTTATTTAACTTATAAACTTATATATATAATATAATATAACGATACACAATGTATGATATCATTAGCTAGCTTATTTACCTTCCACTATCTCTCCAAAAAAGATAAATTGAATATTATATTTATGATCAGATAGAGTATTTCTTATTGATGGCTTAATTTTCAGCAGAAATTTCCTTATTCTACTTGTATAGGTAGATATGGAGACTTACAATTATGGGAGTTGTCAATTATATTCATTATCTCAAATTCTTCAATAAACAAACCTACTTGGTTTGTGAAGAATTTATGAGCAGGAATGATATTTGCCAATGAAATAACAGCTCATGCTCAAAAGATGCATTATTGGGCCTTTGCAAGTTTGTTTGGTATATATGGGGTTTTAAATATTTCTTTCCTTATAAATATAAAATTTAGTTGATTCTTTTAGAGAATTTAATTAAATTACTTTAAAATATTTATATTTATCATTTTTTCTTCAAATGAATTTATCATACATGTAAATTAATATGTATTTTATTCATACACAATATATGATATGACTATAAGTAATTTATTTAGCTTCCTTAATCTTTTTTAGAAAAGTTAACTGAGTCTTATATTTAAGATAGAGGTAATAATTAGTGTTGTTATTGCCAACTAATATTAACTCTCGTGTATTTCACGCGTGAATTTTATTTACAACATATTAGCACTAATTTTATGTTTATTTAATATTGTGATGAAATCCTGAATACCTCATCTAGGCCTCTACATATTAAGGCCTTGGGTCAATTCTGAATATCTTATTTAGGCCTTAAAAAAATATCAGGGTATAACACCCACCTTATCTAGGCCTCAAAAAAATGCCAAAATGTTACAACTAGCAACTGACTTAGATCATTCTTTAGAACACAAATGGTATGGTGTGCACGCTAGTCAAAATTCTAGCCCTGAAATCAATGTTTAATAGTGATTTTAATGGATTATAATGCTTGACCACCAATAGTTGGAAACTTGTTTTCAGTTATTCATCCATAGCAAACTAGATTTACCCATTGCCAGTAACTTTATCGATTTAACCAGCACTACAGCAACAATATCATGTATATAACAGCAGAAATATAGTCTCTTAGCTCACTTATATAAATACAAGTTATAATTGCAAAAATCACAAGCTTAAGTTATCAGGTTGGCAGTACCAAGTTAAAGGAGTAAGAACAAAGGCTATTTTTTACCAACATGGTGGCCCAATGTTTCCATTAAAAAAGGAATAGAATTATCTTCTACTACAATTTAGATGATGGTTACTCTAAAAAATGAAAAAAAAAAATTGAAGAAACAATAAAAGCAACAAATAAGGATTAGAAAGGGAGGGAGGCCCTAAATTTTTGGAGAAAAAGATGAGGGTGTGCGGTGGTTTGTTTGATATGTTTTTGCCTAGGATTACGTGAGTGGGGAAGAGATAAGTTTAAATACAGCAAGAATTTTGTACTGACCATATTTGACAAGTTGACTATCAAAATTCACTAATTCGGCCGACAAAACGGACAACGTAACCACATAACAACAAATAGCAACAATATTCAGTTCTTTAATTTTGATTTTTTAAAACCTAGGACGCAATTGTTCTTGAATTCTTTTTTTCTCTTTTTTGTTATCACGTCTCCTTTTGTAAAATCCCAAGTTTTTGTTCACCAAAATTCTTTGAGAATATGACAAAAAAAGAGGAATAAAATAGTACATTTTGGTATCAAAACAAGCAGTTCTAGCAATAAATAGCATACTGGTATAGTCTTGATGTTAGGTATATGATACTTAGCAAAATTGGAATAGCTTGTGAAGTGGACAGGAGCTATAGGAGCCCTTGAAGTGGCATTTTGAGATAGAACCGAAAGGGGGTTTGACAGTTTATTTATAAAAATTTCTCAAGAATATGGCAAGATAAGAGGAATAAAATGGTGCATTTTGCTATAGGAGCAAGCAGTTTCGGCAATGAATAGCGTGCTGATATAGTGTTGTGTTGGGTGTTAGGTATCTAATACTTAGCAAACTCGGATTAACTCTTGAAGTGGACAAGAGCTATAGGAGCCCTTTAAGGGTCATTTGAGGTGGAACCAGAAGAGGGATTTGACAGTTTATTCACCAAAATTCTTTGAGAATATGATAAGATAAGAGGAATAAAATAATGCATTTTGATATCATAGCAAACAATTCTAGATACTGATATAGTTTAGGTATCCGATACTTAGAAAAATCGGAATAGTTCCTGGAGTGGACATGAGCTATAGGAGGCCTTGGAGGGCCATTTGAGGTGGAACTGGAAGAAGGGTTTGACAGTTTATTCACCAAAATTCCCCAAGAATATGACAAGATAAGAGGAATAAAATGGTGCATTTTGATATTAGAGGAAGCGGTAGCAAAATCGGAATAGCTAGACAGGAGCTATAGGAGCCCTTGAAGGTGCATTTGAGGTGGAACCGGAAGAGGAGTTTGACAATTTATTCACCAAAATTCCTTGAGAATATGATAAGATAATAGGAATAAAATAGTGCATTTTGGTATCAGAGCAAACCTTATAACGTACTGGTATAGTTTTGGGTGCTAAGTATTTTATAGTTCTAGAGTGGACATGAGCTATAGGAGCCCTAGAAGGGCATTTGAGGTGTAATCGGAAGAGGGGTTTCACAATTTATTCACCAAAATTTCTCAAGAATATGACAAGATAAGAAGAATAAGATGGTGTATTTTGGTATGCAAGCGGTTCTGGCAATTAATAGCGTAAGTATTCGATACTCAGCAAAATCAAAATAGCTCATGAGTGGATAGGAGCTATAGGAACCCTTAAAGGGGCAATTGAGGTGAAATCAGAAGAAAGGTTTCACACCTTTTTCCTGAGAATTAGCTCTAGCTCTTATTCACATGAGATGATAAAGGATTTAAGTTCCCCGTGTCATGAGAAGTAATGGAGGAAGAGCATATTAGAGGAATTTTTCACCGTGTGCAATGGGTCAGGACTTTGCTTTCTTCTCAACTTACCTCATTACCTGTTTCAGTGACAGAAAAAATGTAAATATCGCAATAGCTGACTATAGCTTAGGGTAGGCAGTAGAGCTTCGAATCAAAGAGAAGAGGTCACCTGTGAGCTGACGGAGGACAAAGGTCGAAGAAGAGAAGAAGAAGAATAAGAGCCAGCTCACGAAACTCCTCTTGTAGTCCCTGACTAGGGCGCGACGGGCTATTTTTTCATTTTGAGTGGGGAGCTATTTTATTTTATTTTTATTTTTTTTGGGCCAATGTGACATTATTTCTTGAAACGATAAGTTGCAATTATGTTTGACTAGTGCCCTGAATTTTCCAACTTGGTTGAAACGTGACAGCCTTTTCATAGTATGAAGTTTTGTTTTTCTATGAAATCTTTGACTAACTGTCTGTGAAAGATTACATTTGCAATGTATTTCTCTATTCACAATAAATTGTTCAAGGCTAACCTTTTCCATTAAATGCTCCTTCTGAAATGATACAATTTTCTCCGCTTTGAAACATTCCCTTGCCTTTTTTGTGTGTTCTTTTTGGTCCTTTTGTTAGTAGGCCAGTTTGTTTAAGATTAAAAAATGAGTTTAATTAGGTTAAATATGAGAAAATTGTTGGGATTGTGAGGAGTTGTTGTATGAGAATTTAAGCTATGGAAAAAGAAAATCTATTTCAAAAACTTCTTTGAAATGATTTATTAAAAAGGATTAAGTATCATTTTTGCCTTAAAAGTTTCCACTTAGGAGCATGGGGTATTCAGAAGTTTTTTAGGAGCAATTTTGCCTCAGAAGTTGTTACCGATGAGTAATTTTGTCCTTAGCATTATCCCAATTAATTTTAGCTTTTTGTTAACCAAATATGTTAAGCTGACAATTCATATGTTAGTCACGTCATTTTGTTAAGGTGCAAATTTGCCCCTAAAGTTTTATATTGAAGTTAAAAAATTTAAGTAGATGACACATGAACTTCATAAACAAATTTGCATTAAGCAATTCTTATGTACACCTAATCTGCACATCATTTTAGTCTAAACTGTTAAAATATAATAAGCCAACTAATATTAATCGTAGTTGGAGGCACAGGTAATTCTCTTTTTTATGAAATGTTTTAATTTTATTAAAATGCTTGATAATTAATTGAAAATATTTCATAATATCTATTTGTTCATAAAAAGTTGAATTACATGAGATTCCAAATAGGATTAGTATTAGTTGAGTTGTTATATTTTAATGGGTTAGATTAGAAATGACCTGGCAAACTAGGTTCTCACAAGAATTTCTCAATGCAAATTTGTTTCAAAATTAAGTTCATGTGTCATCTACTCCTTTCGGTCTTAATTATAAGATCCAGTTGACTTTTTTTAAGAATCCTACGAAAACTAATTATATTACTTAATCGTATCATATGTTATATTTTATTATATTATATATTAGTTCATAAGTCAAATGACATAACTTGAAGAAAAACGATAAATTTTAATGTCTTAAAGTAATGTAATTAACTTTCTTAAGATTTTCTAAAAAAAAAACCAATTGGATTTTATAATTAGAATCGAGGGAGTATTTAACTTTTTTTAAAATCAGATTTAAAACTTTGGGGGTCAAATTTGCACTTTAACAAAATAACGTGGCTAACCCCATGGATTATGAGATTAAGATATTTGGTCAATTAAAGGTAAAAATTAATTGAGATAATAGTCATTGGCAAAATTGCTCCTCGATGACAACGTCAAGGGCAAAATTGCTCCTCAGTGATAACCAACGTTATTAAACCCAGACTGGCCGATCAGGCTCAGAAACTATCAAACGGGGCACCAGTCTGGTTCGAGTGAGTCACCAACTCGGGGTTGATTTTGACTTGGCCAACTCGTGATGACCTGGTATTAACTCAACCCAGTTAGTACTAACTCAAGCGAGTCAGCCAAGTTTTCCATTTGAAGCCCACCAAACTCTTGAACAAAATCAATTGCAAAATGATAGAGGAAGGAAAATATAGCTAGATAAATGAAGAAGAAATGGAAGAAGATGAGTTTTCTCACAATGATTCAACTTATCTATACTAATGCTGCCCTCCACTTTAGATTAAATAAGCTTTCTAGATCCCCAACCCCCAACATTTTCTTAGCAACGAATTCATCTTCACCTATAATCGCTAACTCAGTCTCCAAAATCAAACCTTGTTGGTGCTCATGCTTGCGACTTCGGTGATGATCTTCTTGTTGCTAGCGATCTTCTCATTGCGACAGAAGGGAAGAAGGTAAGAAGGTGTTGCAGTAGAAGGGAAGGAGCCAAGAAGGTGTTGTGGCATTCACGAAGGATTAGGGTCTAGTAGTAAAAATAAAACCTAATCTCTTTCAATCTTATCTCATCAACTATAGAAGTAAAAAAAAATTAAAAAATACATATAAAAGATAAAAAGGTAATACACTTCAGTACTCCATTGACTAAAATCAATACACTTTAATACTCAACAGGTCACGTGAGAATTAAAAGGAGGAAGGAAATTAAAGAGAGAAAAGAATTTCATAAATATAAATAATGGATATATATAGTATTTTTCATAATTAAAATATGAATATTTAATAAATTTTAATAATTACAAGTTTGACTTCGGTTTGACTCATTGACCCTTGACCCAGTATCCTGATCGGTTCATTAATCGGTCCAGGTTTCAAAACCTTAGTGATAACTTTCAGGGTAAAATTGCCACTAAACTCTTAGTACCTGTTTGGTTCACGGAATCAAAAGTGATGTAATGGAATGTAATACAATGTAATGTAATATAATGTAATGATAATTCTATAAATTTGTTTGGTTTGTCATTAATGAAAGATGATGCATATACATAAAATGGTTGGTTGGATTATATTTCACATGATAATATATGAGAATAATATAGTCAGAGACAAAATTACCCCTATCTACAATATATATATAATGTACTACATTTTGGGTTTATGATAACCTTTTCAATTTGTATAGGATACACGTCGGGTTTATAATAATTTTTAATATTTAATGGTGGAAATATTATATCAGATGCAAATTGGATTCATGTTAATTTTTAATATTTAATTGTGAGAATATTATTTAATGAAATATTTTATTATTTTTAATGGTGGAATATAATTTCTTAATTTTTTATTGGGGAAATATTTTTTAATAATTATTTAATTACTTAATATTTAATGATAATAATTATAAGGTAGGGTTATTTGTGGGGCAATATTGTCAATTTCAAAAGTTATAAATGTTATATTGTCTTTTCCCTTAGATTGCAGGATGCATGCATTCACATTAATAAGTTATAGTAATGTAATCACGATTACATCAAATGATGTAATTTGGATTACAAATGTAATTCTCTTTACATTACAATAAGCCTAACCAAACACCGCAATTAGTCTGTTTACATAAAATTACATGTAATCCTCTCCCACGTAATTGAACCAAACGGACTGTTAGTAAAAAAAAGTGACGTGGATGACACGTTAACAAACATTGACCAATAACTCTGTTAGGGTTTAGGTCAAATTGCTATGTTTTGGAAACTTTCAGAGTAAAATTACTCCTAATAAAATTTATGGATACCCAGTACTTCTTAATAGAAACTTTTAGGGCAAAAATAATGCTTAACCTTATTAAAAAACTAAAAGTAAAAATACAAAAGACGAGAGAGAGTAAGGAAAGCAACCACGTGAAGAGAAGCAAACAATTCGCGCAGAATCCAAATCCCCTCCCTGTCCCCAAAACACAGTCGTTTTGGACTGAAAAATGCAAAGGTTTGCTTCTTCTTCTTTTTTTTTTTGCAGTACATAAAATATTTTTTCAGTAGCACCTAATATCTGAAAAATTGCATAAATTTTTTTTACAATAGCACCTAGTATCTGATAAGCTGTATCATGAAATATTTTTTTAACTGATACGCAACATGTAATAATGAAAGAGTTAATTTAAAAAACTCACTGCTATTGAAAAAAACCTATTTTAGACTTAAAAATCTTTTTTTAGTGTCACCCAATATCATAAAATAATGTTTTGTGTATCCAAAACTGTAAAATGTTTTGGGGATAGGGAGGAGATCTAGATTCATTCGCGTAAGGCACTTCATAGTTCACAAAGACGGGCTGTTGAGAAGAGAAGGAATGACCATTTAAATTTAAATTTAAATTTTAGATATAACAACTTTATTCCAACGATCCATTACAAAATTATAAAAAAGTATGTATGAAAAAAGAATAAATGGAAGTTTTACAGCAAAAAAGTTCATTATGTTCTGTACCATGGTTTCAAATTAATCAATGAAATGAATAAAGATAAACATTTTTAAAGTCTTGTATAAAGTTGGGAGAATTCCAGAAAAATACCTCTTCAAATTCCAAAACTCCAAAAGAGATGTTAACATTTTAAAAAGACAATAAGGTACCATGGACCAAATTGAGGTTTTGAAATTTGCTGTGAACAGTAGTAATTAATTTTCACAAGATGAGTAATGATTTTCGCAAGAAGAGTAATGGTTTTCGCAAGAATAGTAATGGATTTTGTTAGTCTGTGTTGGTCCGTGTTAATCACTCTCTTCCCCTCAAAATTCGCTGACGTAAACAGTAGTGTATTTTTACCATTTGAGTAATGGTTTTCGCAAGAAAAGTAATGGTTTTCGCTACTTCGTGTTGATAATTTTCTCTCTCCCCTTCTCTGACGATACTGTTCATCTGATATTGACACTGATATTAACACTGTTCATCTGATAGATGAGAGAGAGGAATATACCCGTGACGTGAACAGTGTTGGATTTTCACCATTTGAGTAATGGTTTTTGCTACTTTATGTTGGTCACTGTTCATGTAAGCAAAATTTCAAAACCCCAATTTGGTCTATGGTACCTTAGTGTCTTTTTGAAATGTTAACATCCCTTTTGGAGTTTTGGAATTTGGGAGGTATTTTTCTGGAATCCTCCCTATAAAGTTCTCAAATAACCTCTTTAACATTTGGTACTTTATAATAATTTTCTTACCATTTTGTATTTATAAAGAAACCTTTCATACTAATTAGGTTTATTGTTTATTTATAATTTTTAAATGGCTTAAAATTTATGAAAAATTGTGGAAAATCTGGCATTATAAATTTAGTTAGTGAGAATAACCTAAATCTATTGATGTCGATTCCATTTTCTCCCCCGCTTTTCTTCCCTCATCTAAATAAGGTAAAACACTTCTCTCTCCCCATTTTTATTAATAGTATTCTCTTTTCTCTCATTTTCTCTCCATCTAAATAGAGGGTTAAGGTGAAATAAAAAAAGCATTTAAGTTAAAAAAAATGAAAGAGAATATGGTGTAAAATCAAGTTAAGTAGGTATATGTAGCCATTCTTTAAAACATGTATTAGTTTTTATACGCCACCATATATAAATATATATATATATATATTAGACACATCATTTAAGTTAAAAAAAACCACATCATTTCTTAACATTTGTTTAATCCAACATTAGTAAGTAAGGGTGTTATGGGACGAGACAAGCCTATTACGTGTCACATCCGGCAAAAGGATTGGTACAGCAACGTTGTCTTGTATCCCGTCCCATTTTTGCCAAGATGGGAACAAGATTGAGATGGTAATGGGATGTCTCATTTATATTTTTTTTAAGACCTTGACCTTTTAATGGTGTTTCTTCTTCTTTTTTATTGCTAAAAATATTATATGAAGATATTCTTTTATATAAATAATATTTATCATTAGTTAAATTTAATAAAATTTTTACATTAAAGATAAACTTGATATATGATAATATATATCTAAAAAGATTATATAAAAAATCCTTCTATATAACTAATATATATCTAAAAATATATTAGTTATATATTTAAAAAAACATTATATATATATTATTATTATTACAGGAGGCCGGGATCGAACCCGGATTGGGTGCCTCATAGGGCACTAATCATACCACATAGCCTAGAAGCCATTGGTATAAAAACATTATATTTTCTAGTAAAAAATAAAAATATTAGTATACTATATATATAATTAAAGTAATAAGAAAATGATTTCAAAACGAGACAAAAAGCCGGGATGGGACAAAACCCATTCTGAGTCTAGTCTAAATAATAATTTTGTCTCGTCTCGCTTTTGTCCCATCCTAAAATGATTAGGATTGGGACGGTACGACCGAGACGAGATAGGATTGGACCCTCCTATTAATAGTATCATATGGAGACGTTGTGTAAATACACTCTAGGGTGTATTTGGATTGACTTTTACAGAATAGCTTTTTCAAAATTGATTTTTCAGAATAACTTTTGTGAAAATCTAGGTTTTAATAACATCCACTTGTGCTAGAAAAATAAAAGGTTAGTTTGGTTCAATCCCATTACACCTTAGTGCAATGTGATGCAATTCTAATGCAATGCTTTATTAATTATAAAGCTAGTGTTTTGTTAGATTTTTAAATGATGTTTAATAAATTATTTTTGAAATAATTATTTAAAATTAAAATATCAATAAAATCTATTTTACCCACGTGGTCGGTGAAATGAGCTTGTTTACTATAGCTTTTTGGGCCGAAAAGTGCAATTGTAGGGATAAACGTGGGTTAGTTGCTTTCGGCCTTTTTTTTTTGTTGGCTATGTTTGTATAAGCATTTTGTCTATTGGACTTTTAAGGTAAGGGAAAAGCTATTAAAGTCATAAGTCATACGGTGTGTTTGGGAGGCTAAACGTACATGAGCCACGATCAGACAAGCATAAATAAATAAAAAATTGTTTGGGTGGACGATCCAAAGTATTGGCGTTGGGTGCGTTTTGGTTCAGATCGTAGAAGCATTTAAATGATGCTTTTGCCTCCAATCTTATAGGGACGATGTCACTGTTTATGATTTTTTTTCCCTCCTATAGGTATTTCTTTTAGTCATAATTATAAGATTCAATTAATTTTTAAAAAAAATTTAATTACCTTATTTTAACATATTAAAATTTATCATTTTTTAAACTATTTTTTTAACTCATGAACAAATATATAATATGATAAAACACAACATATGATAT
>JBAGKO010187965.1:0-15419 GCA_037177275.1 Acacia concinna
GTGGCGCGATCTTACAACCTCAAGGGGAGGGTTGAGTAGTATAAATAGGTGGTGTCATTTGCTCATTAAGGCATCCAAGAGTTGAGTTCTCTTTTGTAAGCTCTCTTGTATTCTTCCTTTATAAAGTTCTTTGAGTTCAATACAAAGTTCTTCTTTGACAAGTTCTTGAGTTCTCTAATACTCTTTCGTGAGTGTTCGAGTGTCGGAGAGGCTGACTTAGCTAGTTCACGAGGGGCGACGAGAAACTGAGTGCCGTACAGGTGCTTGTACGAGACAGGTCCGTGACACTTGACTGAGGTCTCAACCCACAAATTTTCATTAAGCCCTTGATCAAACGTCACTCTAATTTAACTGACAATCCCTCTCTTACCTTTTTAATTTTGCCTCTCTAACTTGAGTCAACACTCTCTTATCCTGTTTTTTTTTTTGGAATGAACTATCTTGTTTAATCTTACATCCTAAAGTAATTTTTTATGTGCATTAACACATGCAAGTATTTTTTGAAGTGCATCAAACATTATAAAATATTTTTTAGGTGCATCTAGAACTACTATCTTTGTTTCTATTTATAAGACCCAATTAACTTATTTGGAGAATCTTAATAAAATCATAAGAAAATTAACTGCATTATTTAATAACATCATATGTTGTGTTTATTACATTATATAGTATTTCATAAGTCAAATAACATAATTTGAAGAAAAATAACAAACTTTAATGTATTAAAATAATGTAATTAGTTTTCTTAAAATTTTTTAAAAAACTCAACGGGGTTTTATAAATAGGAACGGATGGAATATATTATAAAAAATATTTTAGGATGCTAATGCATCTGAAAAATCTCTTAAAGGTGTTAGGCGCATAACAAAAAATACTTTATGCCGGGTGCCCTGAAAAAATACTTTAAGTGGTGGATGCTTTTTAACCTTATAAATAACTGAAGAAGATATTGCCCATACAAAATTTGTGGGCATTTTTTTTCCTTCGAGGGGACGAAGCACATAAAGATCATGCAGCTAGCTATCCGCTCATTATCGCTTGAAGCTTTTCTGAGTGACGGAGCGTGGCCAACCAACGTGACCTCGAAGCATGCCAAAACCTTTCAATCCTTACTTCCACTTCACCTCCATATCGATTACTTAATTCTTATGACAAATCATATATATATATATATATATTCATATGTATATTCCATATTCTTCTTCTGCTACTAATATATATATATATATTTATATGTAATCGTCTTCTTTATACCGGCCTCCCAATTAGTTGAATTATCAATTATGGACCACCACATGAACAACCATGCCTGCTCTCAAAATCCACCTCCAAGTCCTAATCATGACTCGCTTTCCATACAAATCCGTCATTCTTCTATCCAAACTCTAATAAAGTCGTGGCGCACAGGACAGAAATGGCTTAATCTTCTTTGCATTACCACCAAAACCATCAGAACCCAATCTATTCATCAAGATTTAAACTTTGGTCCAAATTGGCGGACCCAGTTGGTGAGTTTCCTAGAAGCAACATGGATTCACATGTTTTCAATCCTCCTCCTCGTACTAGACCTCCTCATCACCATCCTCGAACTGTCCTCATCCTGCAAGCAAAATTGCCATCAGAGCCGAACACAAGATCAGAAAGCAGAACTGGGATTACTTATTCTGCACTGGGTTGGAATTGGAATCCTGGGTTTGCTTTCTGTAAAGACGGTGGCTTTAATTGTGGGGTTAGGGTGGTCCTTCTTCAGGCACGGTGGGTATGTGATGGATGGGAGTGTGGTGATTGCAACTTTGGTTTTGGAAGGATTCTTTGAGAAGAAAGGAGGAGGTCTGGTTCTGGTAGTGATGCTTTGGAGGGTCATTAGAGTGCTTGAAAGCGCCTTTGAGTTGAGTGATGAAGCCATTGAAGCTCAGATTGAAGTTATTTTCCAGTTTAACGCCATTAGTGAGGAGAATAGGAGGCTATTGGATTTAGATCAATGTTGCTGCCAATCCAATCCAAGCCAATAATACCGTTCTCAGTTTCATAACTAGCTAAATCCCCCCCCCCCCCAACAAAAAAAAAAAAAAAGATTATTGAATTATATTTCTTGAATATATAATCTTCAAGCGCCTCGACCTGTATAAAAGTTTAATAGGAAGAGTATATGGGCTTTGTTAGCTTGAACTCTTCTCTCTCACACAGCACAATAGCATAAAATTATAATCCAGGTATTATTATTCCTCAGATAGTTAACCATATATATATACTCTGCAAACATCTAAACTTTTTTGTGTAATTAACTGTATGTTTTATGCTACCTGTAGGAAGTTGGCTTAATATTGAATATTGTGGGCGCACAACATCATATATCGTTAATTAATTAATCGCATTGTATTAGACACAATTTTTAATATATATTTTAAGATGAGATTTGTCAGTGTTTTTTCTCCCCCGAATTCATACAATTTAAATGGCCACGACCTGATATATGTTATACTCTCTTCATTTCTTCTTTTATATCTATATTCCTTACAATTAATTTTTATGTTTCAGTTGTTATATAAACATAGATTTATCAGTACTCTCATTTTCTTTGATGATTGCAATTAACTCTTCATAGGTGTACGCGTTATGGCGGTATATATATGTGTGTGTGTGTGTGTTCAATACATACAACTTTCAAGCCATGAATCTTCGATCTTAGTGGATCAATTTAGATAGTCAGGTGTGATGCCGTTTATTATTTATTGATGATAAAATCAATACTCCAGTATTATTTTATCTCCTTATTAATAATCTGTATCATTGTTTTGGTTGAAACTTCAATGTCAAGGGTCCATTCTTTTTTGTCTCTTTTTTTCAGAAACCTTTTCATTACTCTCAAGCTGTCTTTAGCGTCTCTGGATTTATAATCTTGATTTGTTTCGTAGAAGAAAAGTATTAAAGAAAATAAGAATAAAATATAGTTCTAAAAGTGCCAATGGGGAAAAATCTATTGTAGGAAATTTACTCAGGTTTTTCCAGCAATATCTATACTCCAATATCCTCGTAATGTACCGAGGAATATTGATGCACTGTCGTACCTCGTAATGTGAAATGCATCTTCTTGCTGATATATGCTGCAATAATTATTCTCTTGGAAAGTCAAATCCAAATCAAAAGGTGAATAAATATATAGTCGCATCCGAAATATGAAAATGTGAAACACTTAACACCCATTTGAAATCAATCAATGCCAACTCGTCATGATTCACGTTTCTATAGCATGCAGAGCCACGGGATCGATATATACACTTGACTTGGCAAGAGTAATTTAAGGAATTAACATCTAAATTCTCCATTCATGCATGCATACATATATATATATATATATATTATGAACTAATGTAAAGAAATATTATATACAAGCGTCTCCCAAGTCTCTTGACAGATAGAATCTGTAGTACAAGAATTCAGATAACCCATAACTGAGAAAGAAACGCTTAGAACGAATATCCTATAAAACTCGTGCTTGTTGCATATTTTACAGATGTAATTGATCTTGATTATGACAAGCAAATTTTGCCACTTGCCAACAAAAAAAGAAAAAATCAATCAAATGGTGTGATTCGAGATAAAGAGCTGGCTCTACGTGGTGAATATTAAATACACTTGCCAAAGACCTGAATTTAAGTGACTTGGGTTATGTACTTTTACGTATAGAGAACGTATATATATGATGGACATGGTAATAAAGCAGCATCAGGTTATTCTTATCAGCAGCTTTAGTCTCCGTTCCATCCGTTCAAACTTTTTCTGCAGAAACGACTGTGAAGATATAATTACTTTGCAGAATCATGGATATAAATTAAACCATGGTTAAAAATTAAATGCGTACTACTGCTAAATGGCTTTTATTATTGGTTAAACTGGAAAATTCAATGACTTTTAAGTGCTCCTTTAGATACATGTATACGAGCTAGCTTCCTTCTGATCCGGTACGCCTGCTTATATATGTGGACACGTCCTAGAAAAGAAACTCAATTGGCACAAATCAAAACTGCGGAAAAGAAACTTAGCTTGTTCCAGCAGATACTGCCAGAGACAGTACAAATCAGTGGTTAGTTGTGCTTTATTATAAATATGGAATACTGGAATCTGACACGCCCACGTCTTCAGCTTCCACCTTATCGTACACATCTTTTCCTGCAAAGAATCTCTTCGCCATTTGGATTTGCCCCTGCATATCAATTAGCATATTAATGTATCCATATCCATATATTATACATATGCACCACAAACATACAAGAGCTCATCACGAGAAAGCTGAAAAACAAAAAAAAGGTGAAATCTTGATGTGTAATTAGGTTAATCCAGATTGTCATCTGATTTGATTCTGCCATTTGCTTTTTACCCAACTTTGAGTTCTGCAAAATCTTTACTTGGTTTCAATTCGCCCGACGCAATGAAAAATATGTTCAAAAGGTGTGCGTTTTCATGTTAGCTAACGTCATGAACTTTGTTAAATGCCCTGTTTTTTTTTTTCATATGATGACCAAAGACTGTATAAAAGCAAAACCAAACCAGTAATAGGTTAATAAATATTAACGACATTAAATTCGCCACTTAGTTGCGTTCGAAATGGGTTAAAACAGGTCAACAAAAACTACAAAACCCAATAAAAGCCAACCACCAGAAATTAGAACGCCCTCTTGGAGTCTTGGTACTTTCACTTCAGCTTTCTCGCTTAGCTCCTTCTACCTTATTTCAATCTCTTCCCCTCGTTTTCTCCTTTTCCTTCCCTTCATTGTTTTTGTCACCCATTTCCTCTGAAACCGACCCATGACCCGTTTTACTTGACTCTTCCCTTCCTCTGCAATTTCTAGTCTTTTTCCTTACTATCCCTCTCTGTCTGTTTGTTTGTGTTAAGAACCTTGTTTTGTTTCTCTGGAAAACTCAATCAGCTGTTTCAGTTTCGTTCTTTTCTTTAAATCGTTTTGAATCGATTTTTTTGTTCTGGGAACTCACTTTTAGATTTTGTGCTACATATATCTGTGGTTTCACCTTTGCTTGTTCTAGGGTATCAACTTTACTGATGCGAGTTTGTAATTTTATGAGCTTTTTGGTCTCCACTTCATAGATAGTGTTTCAAACTCTTCAATTAAAACCGGGTTTGTTCTAGTTTCGGTTGAAAATTCATCCTTTCACTGATTATATCGAAATTGGATTTCAATCTTAGCGGAAAAATGCTGGCTCAGCAGGAAAACTCACATGTGGTCTCGTGCTCTCTGCCACAGCAACAGATTGATTCGAAGGAAATGAACAGTGGAGGCGAAGCAGATGTCAAAACATTCTCAATAAGGTACAACCGACGCCTCCAAATTTTGTCTTCACCAATATTTCTGTCCCTATCTGGTTTGTTGTGAATCATTATTGCATGTTTTATTTACCCTAATCTGATCCCTTGAGCTTCATATCCTTTGGATTTCAGTGATTTGAAGTGCCGTTTTGGGTATAATTTCGTTATAATTTTCGAGTTGTCACAAGTCTGATAATTTTCTCAGCTCATAACCTGCTTTGTTGGCCATTGTCTTCTCTTACACTTCCTTTTTGGTTCTAAATTCTACCTTCACTACTTGCGTTTGCACTTCTCTACGCAGTACTGCTTATTTACAAACGAAGCTAAGTTAGAATTTGTCGACAATAAAAGGATTTTGAATTGAGTTTGTATTTACATTTGTTGCAGACAGTATGTTCTTGCTTGCCGTCAGAAAGGTCTCATTCAGAGCTGGCCATTTCCAGAGAAATACCTGCGAATGTGTCTTGATAGTGGTCTGAGGAATGTGTTGCCACCTTTTGGGCTGTGTAGCAATAATAATAACAACTCAGTTTCAGAATCATCACATAATAATGGTATCATTATTCCAAACTTGAATGAGCCTTGTGATGATGAAGATTATGATGACAAGAACGTTGGAGTTTTGAAATCTGAATCACCAGACCATCATGAACTGAAGAAGAAGCAGAATATTATGAACCTCAGTGATTCTGGTTTCTTGTCCAATGATGAAGACAGGTCAAAAGCGATCCAGGAAGAGAGTATGATTTCAGCTGCAGATTGGGCTAACAAGAGCAGCCGAATAATACTGAAGTGTTCATCAAAGTCATCAGGGGCCAAGTTAGAGAGAAGAAGGAGAAAAGGGAGACGCAAGAAAAGGTCAATGGCGGATATTTTAGCAGAAGCAAAGCATTGTAGTTTAGAGGAAATAAATAGGATAAATCAGTTCTCTTATGCTACAATTGGGACTATTATTGAAGGGTATTCTCAATATGAAATAGCACCTGATGACCTTGAGAACTATCCTAGAAGCAGTGGAAGAGATTATGATCACGAGGGAGCAAATTTTGATAGATGTTAGTGTAACATGTACAAGCTAGGCAGCCACAATGTTCGTTTGTGCTATGCATTTCTTCTATATATGTCGTCTTTGTGTTACAAGTCATCAATATATTGTGCTTTGCAAATTTTGGTTTTATTTATGCTTTTTTGCTTGAGGGTGATCACCATGATGCATCTTTAGTTATATATATGAACCTCTACGATTACAAATATTGTGCTTACTGTTTATGAAGAGATTGAAAACAAAAAAAGTAAAGAAAGAGAGGGTGACTGTCAAAATAAAAATAAATCTAACAATACAGTAGTCTAACTCTTTAATGCTACTTTCTCTGAAGTATAATTCATGATTTAAATCGTAAAAATATTCAATTTGGTATTTTAATAGTTGATTCTACGTACGGTAACAGAAAAACTAATGATGGCATTTTATAAGAATTCGTTTGCTGGCAGGCAGGAAAATAATTAATTAATATCAATTTCCTCCAACCAGTACTGTTGATCATTATCTGCCCTGCAGGACCAATTAAAAGCTGTAGCAGTGTCAATCAAATACCATCTCATCCAGAAAATTCATGTAGAAACTCTATAATGTTCGCAGATTGGTACTGTTATTTCTGATTTTTTTTTTTTTGGATTTAACTAGAAGGGCAATAACTAATCATCCCATGTTATAAATGGGATCAAACCCTACCGGCTCCCCTATATAAGGGAGTTTTTATGTCACTAGGCTATTGGTTAGGAAAGGTGATTGACTCATTTATCCTTTTTTTCTGGGATTGGTAATTTATATGCTTAATCTTGTTAAAAAAATGCACACTTTCCTGTTATTATTAGAGCTAGCTAAGTGCCGTCTTGGAATAAAAAACAAGCTAATAACACAACACAATTCAAATTCTAAAGTCAAATTAGCAATAAATAAATGAAGGAAGGAAAGAATGAGGAAAACTGTGAATGTTACATGGTGTCTTATACTTTGGACAGAACAAGACTTGCAGAACAATATATTTAATTAGTACTGAAGTAATAACTTTATGATTAACGTTAATTTTGTTGATACAATTGGAGAATAAAGCAGGATATATTTTATACAGTTGTTGTGCTCAGAATAATTGAACGTAAAATTCATGCCTCATGTAACCAACATCTCGATCAGGAGCAATACAATGTTATCTGATGTGAAGAAGTTGAAAGAAAAAAAGGACCTAATTAATGTACTTATAGAAGACACATGCATATGATATAAATGAAACAAGTATAAGAATTTAATTTACTTTCCATATATGATCTCAAGCGGTTCAACTGTCTGGATTCATGTGAGAATGAATGGATGTTGTAGCAGCAGCAAAACATTGAAATCTATCTATAGGATAAACCAGCTCTCTCTTGCGTACGCACACTTCAACTGAGAATATATATATATATATATATATTGTCATGAAAGAACACCTCTTGAGAATTATGATCTTGGAAGCTCTTAAGCTCTGATCGTTTATTATTATTATTTATTAGTGTCCATCCATTATGTTCACTATTTATGAAAAAGAAGATGATTGGGAAAATAATAAACGAGAAAATATAACACGTACGTAACCACAGTATCGCACCTTTTTATCTGAATTTTGGCTCTGGTAACAAACTAATGATATATAGATCCTGCTTCGTATGAATTCCTCAGCTGACATGCATTAAATTAATATTCATTCGTCTCCTCAGTGTTCATTAGTATATACACACACACAATCAACTGCAGGGCGAAACAAGTTTTACTCATCACTGCCAAACAGTATATTCATCCACAGAATATAATATATCATAAACAAGCTCTTATAGTCAAGAATATACTTCTTCCAATCCTAATTATAAAGGCATTTTAGAGAATCTTAAAAAAATAATAAAAAAGCAAATTACATTAGGGAGTATATTCTACCTCTACCCCTTGCTGATATAAATATTTGATAGAATAAAAGTGTATTTATTATCCACGTACGAACGATCCTCAATATTTCTTAAATATGGTGGATGATGATTTAGATCTTATAATTGAAAAGGGGGAAATCATGTTATTAACAGTGTTACTCGGTTTCGTGTATAGTTCTATGATGACACTTAAAACTGTCTATTATGCTGACAATATTATTATCTGGTGTGAACGAAATTGAAAGATTAGAAGGAAATTAAACCGAAGACACACACACACACACAAATAATATAATACAGGATTAACTCAATTCCTATATTTATAAGATTCAGTTGATTTTTTTTAGAGAATCTTAAAAAAATCTTTAGAAAGTTAATTATATTACTTTAAGACATTAAAATTTATCGTTTTTTTTAAATTATATTGTTTGACTTATGAACTAATATATAATGTAATAAAATATAATATATGATATGATTAAGTAATATAATTAATTTTCTTAAGATTTTTTTAAGATTCTCTAAAAAAGTCAATTGAGTCTTATAAATAGAAACGGAGAGAGTATATGATAATACATAAACAAGCACAAAAGCTTCTTAACATGAGAAAATTTTGTGAGCAACTTCGTCCCCATTCTTTCTTTGCTTTTTTTTGTTTTTTGTTTTTTGCTTCTTGCCATTACTTCGTCCCTTTCCCATATATATCACGTCGTTGAATTGTCCGAATTCATGTGAGAATTAATTCATTCCGTTGTTTGAATTAATTATACTACTGTATGCTTATATATAACATCACTGCAAATAATGACGTTGATAAGACACACGTACATGTACACACTGCACACTTGATAAAACTAATCTCTTCAGCCATGCTGCATGTCTGTGGTTAAAACAGTGATCAGACACTAACGTCAGGAAAATAGCCTAACAACATTAAGTATTGTTACTAATTAAAATAAAACTACACCATTGGCCATAAATAAATAAATTAATAAAACTACACCGTCTTCGAAATTAAAGTAGGTAGTTCACATAGTTATGTTGTATGTGCACATACAGATCCGCTAAGCCAGTTGCCTTACACTTGTAAGATTTTACTCATTATTTCTTAATGCAACAAGACTTTTTGCAAAATTTAATGAAACATTTCTAACTCATTTTCAATCTCTTTAACCCTTAAGCCTTAGCTTAATTAGGGTAAGTAATTTTAAAAAGTTGGTAAAAATTTGATTTTCAACTATTCTATTTCCCTGAAATATCAACTAGTTTTTCAATCTTAGTAAACTATTTAATAATGGCCTTATAAAAAAAAGACGAGAGTAATTATAATTTTTATATCATACACTAAGTGATCGAATATTTTATTATCAATTATGATACGAAGATATTCTCATGTGTTTTTTCTCCAGAAATATTCACGACAATTAAATTGTGATTTTGAAGAGAAAAAACAAGAAGGCTAAGAACAACGGACTACCCCAAAAAGAAAGAAACAAAGGAGACTGGGAAACTTGGCCCAGGCGTGACATAAAGGGATAGAAGAAGATGGTAGCTAGAGTGATAGATAATGGAGGTGGTAAGCCGTATGTAGGAAGAATAACAGAAATTCAAATTTTGAGAAGTTGTCAGGAGAGTCAAAATCCCAACCTAAAGATTTTTTTTTAAAAGAAAGGAAAAGAAAAATCCTATAAAAATATTGCTCCCTCTATTCTTAAATATAAGATCCAATTGACTTTTTTTAGAGAGATTAAAGAAGGTAAATATATTACTAGAGCTCGTTTAAATTAACGGAAGGAGAAGTGATTTTTTTGTTTTGATTTGACTTTTAAAAAGAAAAAGTTAGATTGTATATATTATTTGTATTTATATTATCGGTAATATAAATAACTTATTTTATTGCATAAGCAGCAGCCACTATTTTTAGCTTCTTTCTTGAAATAACTTATGGACTAAAAACTCATTGAAAAAATATTAACCCAGACTGAGTTAATTTCTCATAGGCTATTTATTTGGGCTTTTTCAGTAAAACTCAGTGAAAAAATATTTACACTTCTCTTCCCTCCCACTGCCAACCCAAACATATCTTTAATCATATTATTTGTAGTGTGTAATTATGTTATATTAATAAGTTAGATAAAATAGTTTGAAAAAAATAGTAAATTTAAATTATTTAAAGTAATGTAATTAACTTTTTTAGAATTATCTAAAAGAGTCAATATGATAATATTAGAATAGGCAAAAGAAAAAGTATTAGAATAGGCAAAAAAACAAAAAACAAAAAAAAAAAGTGACCAATTTACACAATCCTATATTAGATTTGATGGAGGAATATGATATTTTTAAATCTCTCCAAATCTTTCAAATAAACCATTATGCTCTGATTACAGTTTGGACCAGCATATGAAATGTATATGGTCTTCTTTATATCTATGGTCTTCTTTATACCTCACAATACATTGAATTGTCAATTATGAACTCCTCCATAACCATCCATGCATGCTCTCAAAACCTACCTCCAAGTCCTAATTATCATGACTCGTTTTCATATAAATCCTGTTGGGCCATAGGATGTTACTCCTATGTGGAGTCCAAAGTTCTGATTATTTAGTTTTGTTTCTTATTTTATATATTTCCTATTTTACTTGTTTCTTATTTTATAAAAAGAAAAAAAATGAAAAGGAAAGGAATCAAAGAGGAAACCCTAATACATAAGAGAAAAGTAGGCTGTAAGTTTGTGTATGAGGAAAAAAAGGAAGAGCTCGTTTGGTTCAAACACATTGCACCCTGTAGTGCACTGTAATGGTAATGAAAAGCAATACTAATTACATGGTAAGTGTTTGGTTAGATTTTTAAGTAAGGTGCAATGAGTTATTTTTTAATAATTATTTAAAATTAATATATTACATAAAGTCTATTTTACCCTTAATATAATCTTCATAGAAAAATAGTTAAGAGTTATTGTACAACGGTAGCGTTAGTGATAATGGTGAAGGAGGAGGTGACGGCGACAACATCGATAGAGGAAGAGTAGATGGTGGTGACAGTGGTGGATGAGGAGGAGGTAGAGGTAGAGGCAGTGGCGGCAATGGAGCAGGAGCAAATAGCGGTGACATTGGTGGAATAGGAGGTGGGGGTGACAACAATGAAGGTAGTAGTGGCGACGACAGCGGCGGTGGAAGAAGAGCAGGTGGGGGCACAATGGAGGTGACAACGACAACAGTGGAGGAGGCGGCATAGCGGTGGCAGTGGAGTAGAAGCAGGTGGCGACAACGGTGGAGGAGGAGGAGGTAGGGGTACGGTGGAAATGGTGGTGATAGGGGTAGAGAAGGAGCAGGTAGTGGCAGCGGCAGTTGATGAGGAGGAGATGAGGGTAACAACAGTGGGGGTGGCGGCGACGATGGAGGAGGAGTAGGTGGCGGTGATAGTGGAAGAGGTGGGGTCAACAATAGTGGGGGTGGCGGCGGCGGCAGCAATGGAGGAAGAGCAGGTGGTAGCGACAGTAAGGAGGTGGGGTCGACAACGGTGGGGGTGGTGGCGACAACAGAGGAGGAGCAGGTGTTTGCAACGATGGAAGAGGAGGAGGTGACGGCAACAATGAAGGAAGTAGGGTTGATAACGGTGGGGGTGGCAGCTACAACGGTGGACGAGGAGGAGGAGGTGGTGGCGATGGTAGAGGAAAATGAGGTTAAGGGTGGCGGCGGCGACGGTGGAAGAGAAGGAGGAAGTGGTGGCAGAGATGGTAATGAGGTGGAACAGGATGTGGCTGCGACAGTGGTGGTTGTGATGTGGTATGACAAGTGACATGAAACAAATGAAAAAAAAGACAAATGAAGTTAAAGGGTAAATTAGACTTTTGGAACTATACAATGGGATGGTAATGAGGATTCATAGGGGGAGGTATGAATAAGGATTACCATTTTTTTGGTAATCAATATTACCATGATAAACTCTATTACTATGCTAAAGACCAACCAAACACTCTTAGCTTGGTAATGCAATCATGATTACCATTACACACATGCAATGGGGTTGAACCAAACGGGCTCATGGGCTTTAAGCTTGTTTGTTATATTTTTTTATCTATTTGAGCACTAAAATACCTAATTTAAAACATAAATTTTATCAAAATTAAGTTACAATATCAAACATTGTTTATGTTAAACAAAAAAACAAAAACTAAGTCTAAAAACTAATGTATACAAACTACAATTAAATAAATAACTAATAAAGTCATACACTATTTACTAAATACTAAATAATATAAATAACATTATCATTTTTATATATATCTATCTTTAAGATATATAGACTCAACTTTCTTATTTTTCAATTTGTGTTATTAGTTTTTATTTTTCTTATAGTTTGCTCAGCATTTGGACCTCCTCAAATACAATTAAAAAAACTATTATCATTGTTTGTCAAAATTAAATTAAAACATCAAACATTATCTATATTTAAAAAACAAAAACAACATACATGAAATCTAAACCAATGTCTACAATCAAAGTGCTGGTGACAATAAGTAACTGAGAGTTAGAGAGAGAGAGAGTGCATTAAATTGTGTTCCACGTGGGTTTTTGCTCTTTGAAGAAGTCTTTCACCGGAAAATTTGAATAGGTTGAAATGTCTTTAGCTTCTCATTCTTCCGTCATGATTTCCGAGAGTCCAAATGTTTCTCCTACTTCTAAGGAGAATCGTGTGTCCTACAAAGACTCCCTTTTGGGCTTAAAAGACTCAATTTGCATTGAATCTGTTTCCATTAATTCTCAAAAAACTAATGAGGATCTTCTTGCTTCTGACTTGTTTCATCAAACATGGTCCATTCCAAAGCCATCTGCAGATATGGAGGAATTAGTCAAAGGATACCCTGTTATGCCTCTTTCTGAAGATGAATTCAATAAGGCATGTCAACCTTGTAAGTCTTCTCTAATCATCATTGTCGTGGGCACCAAGTTCAATTTGTTCAAGCTCAAAGATATGCTGAGTAGGATCTAGAAATTGCAAGCTTTTGATATCATTGACCTTCCTAACAATTATTTTATTGTGCGTTTCTCTAGCAAGGAAGCATGGGAGTCTCACTACCAACATATTCTTCTGAATGGTCCATTGGTAATAGCCAATCACTGTGTGATGGTTCAAAGATTGTCTCCTTTCTTTGATCCTTTTAATAACCAGCTTGGAAGAATTGTCACCTAGGTTAGAATACCAAGCATTCCTATTCAATTTTATTCAAAAAAGTTCATCTCCAAGATTGGCAATATGATTGTTAAAACTCTTAAAGCCCACATGTATACTCTTAATTATGAGAGAGAGGAAAACTTGAAGGTTCAGTGGGGGAGATTTGCAAGGATTTGCATGGAGCTTGATTTACAGAAGAAATTGATTCCTGAGATCTTCATTGTTTCATCTCTTTACAATGTAGAATATGAAGGTCTTAATCTGATTTGCTTTGGGTGTGGAAAGTATGGCCATCGAAAGTTCTCATATTCTCATGTCTTAAGGGTAAGGGATACTGATCCACCTAAAAATAGTGACCCTCTGGCAACATGTGTGTCAGCAAACTCGCATTCTGTTTCAAGCAAGGTGTTTGGTTCATGGTTGATTGTCCAACACACCATCAAATCTTGTATCCCAAAGAAATCCATTCCTGCTCCTAATAGAAAGTTTTCAAAAATTCAAAGAAACCTAGTCAAGGAAGCTAATGTCAAATCACCTTCATCTCAATTTTCTTACCTAGCAAAATTCGATGGGGAAAAAGTAAGCAACTTACCTCTTATCCCAAGTATGAATGGGAAAGTGGATTCTGGTTTGATTACAACTGTGGTTTCAAGTAAAGAAAAGTCAACTTCGAATGAGAGTCGAAGGTCAGTTTCAGATATTTCTGACAAGGGAAAAAATTCTGAAATGGAGTTGGCATTGTCAGAGCCTATTACCATTGATATAGGGGTACCACGTGAAGAGTGTTCTCTAGCTGTTGGGGTTACTATTAATTTAGGCCTACTAGCTGCCACTTTTGATTGTAAGAAAATAGGCCAGGAAAGCATCAAAAGGCCTTAACTTCAGGAAAGAGAATGCATTCGGTGGTGAGTGGAAGTTTGGGAAATTCAAAGCCCACATGCGATATCATTGATAAACAAAAGAAGGGAGAATCTGGGCCTACATTGTCATTTGCTTCTATAGCCACATCTAGTAATGTGGACCTAAAAAAGATATAAAAAAAATCTGGCAAGGAACAAGTCTAATGAATCTAAGTTAGAAAATTTGATGATCACTGAGGAGATCCATCATGTAGACAGTCATGTAGAATGCAAGCCTCTAGACAAGTTAGTATTTCTCTTTGCTTAAATAAAATTTTTCTCTAGCTTTATAATTATTTCTTCTTGGAATTATCGTGGAGTTGGGGAAAATCTTTCCCTAGAATCCTCAAAGACATTGTGTCTAAGTATAATATTGATGTTATGGGCCTCTTAAAAGCTAGAATAAGTGGCCTTAGAGCTGATAATGTAGTCTGTTGGTTGGGATTTAATATTTGGTTAAGAGTTGAGGCTACTAGCTTTGCGGGTGAGATTTGGCTTTTATGGAATGAATAGGATGTATCAGTGGATTATATTTGGTCTAATAATCAGATTCTTCATTGTTGTATTAAATGTAATAAATCTAATGAAATGATTTTTGTTTCAATTGTCTATGGAGAGCTTAGACCTGAAAATAGAAGAGACCTTTGGCAAGCTTTGTGTATGCTCACAGGATGTTCTTTGGGGTTGTGGTTGATTCTAGGTGATTTTAATGCCTATCTTAGTCCTTCTGATAAAATTGGTGGTGGTATTCCCAATTTCCACTCAATGCACAAATTTCAAAATTGTATCAATGCTTGCGGTTTATCTGAAGTTCCAATTGTGGGTGACATCTTCACATGGGGTCGCAGTGATGTAAAAGAGAGACTTGATTGGGTCTTTTGTAATCAACCGTGGGAGTCATCTCATCAGGATCTTAAAACTTTTCATCATCTTCAGTTCAAATCAGATCATAGAATGATTGTTGTTTCTAAAAGTGATCAGGGCCCTATTTGACATCCTCAACAATTCATGTATCATGCATCTTGGTGTTTGGAAGAAGGATTTCATGACATAGTCAAAAG